>PVIR01013539.1:0-42158 GCA_004026965.1 Petromus typicus
GTAACATGGATTTGGTTTGATCCTGTCTTATCTGGTCTGAACTGGTCTGTTCTGGTCTGAACTGGTTTCAACAGGTCTATACTCATTTCAACTGGTCTGATCCAGTGTGATACAGTTTGAACTAGTTTGATCTCATCTTAACTGGTTTCATCCTGTTTAATCCGGTCTGGTCTGGACCAGCTGATAAGTTAATCATCCCTACCCTGAGTATTAAAGACTATGTTAGGAATAGGAAATAAGACTTCCAAAACAGTACCTGGGACATGGTGTTTAATGAGGCTGGCTTTTCTTTTACTCTGGAAAACAATAATAATAACAACACAGTATTTTATTTCCTTTCCAATCCTTCCACATGGAAAACTTTTGATTTTTTTTGATGAAATTTAAATTTAATTTTTTGCTGACTTTTTAGAGACAGAAGTGTATTCTTTTGAAGCAATCAGTATTTCTAATGCGAGGGAGAATGTGATAAGGATGTCCCCCCACCCCCCAAAAAAATACAGCTGTGAAAACAAGTTTGGGGAGGCAAAGAAGGATAAGGATGGTGAAGCCCAGTTTGGGTAATACTGTCCCTTGCTGGGACAAGATGAGAAAGATGTTGCTTCCCAGGAATAGAAAAATGGGGACATTCTGGACAAGCTTCTCTTCCTTTGTCATTTTGCTGAGCAAAGCTTGCAAACTGTAGTGGCCAGCAGCTGTTGGTTCTTCTTTCTAACCTTAAGATTGGTGGCTGGTGTACTCAGCATTTGTATATTTTCAGGTAGGGAACATTGGTGTAAACCCGTTCCACTGTACTGAGTAAATCTAACAGGTATGAAGAACACATTTAATAGAAAAGTCCTTTGAATTCAATTTGGGTGAGGATCCTTGGCACAGGACGGGAGTGTTTACAGTTCCCACTGCACTGGACATGGCAGAGCCTTATCAGAGCTGCCTGTTGCCTGCTGTTAGCACTATCTCAGAATGGAAGGGAAGATGGGCACGTCTGTGCCTGCAGACTCTCTGCTTAAATCCTGACATGCTTGCCTTAGCATTCCATCTCTTTTTGATTGTATCTTCTTGACAAGCAAATTTCTCATTCAATTGATAAAACTTTAGATGGAATTGAAATCCAGTGCATGCAATTAAACATTTTTGATATCAGGTACTAATTCATATTAAAGAGCTCACTGTGATATGTTTCACTGTATGCATGTGTTGAAGTCCTCTACCTCTATTAATCACTTCTACATCCAGCTCAGCCCCTCCCCCCATAAACTTCCACATATGAGAGAATATGAACTGTTCCTCTAGTTTTATCTATTTTCCTGAAAATGACATGATTTTATTCTTATTTATGTTTGAATAATATTATTTTTATCTTTCTCAAAACTCTAAAGTCAGTGGTACTTATTTTCTTTTGGCTCTGTATTAATATTTCTTTGCAAAAAGTATTCAAAAGTCAGATGACTGATACAAATAGCTATAAATTTTGGTCCAAATTGCAACCTTCAAAATTCTCTTTGGAAAATCAGTGAATTTAATACTTTTTCCTAAATGTGGTTGCAGGGCCATCCATAGTATTCAGTCAGACATCATAATCTGTTTTTGTTTTACTGTTTCAGGATTCCATGGGAAACATCCAATGAATTTTCTTGAACTTCATTTGGCTTTGAGAAATTATTTTTAAGGAACATTTCTAACACTAGAATCAGCACACTCATAAGGATTAAGTATATATTTTGAGTTCAGTTTATCTGAAATCTGATTGACTCATTCTTCTGTTTACAAAGTAAACGCCCCTAGCACAGTTACATCACTGGGCCAGAAATAGTTTGCTGTTTTTTACTTTCCATTCCCCATCAGATTATTTGGTTATAGTGGACATATTAGGTTCTTTGAATTACTTTATTATTCACTGAGGATGTTAGTGTAAATTCTACAGTACGTTGATGAAATGCTTAGTGTAAATGTTAAGAATGGTTCCAGTAGGCCTCAGGAAGAGGGGTGGCATGAATCCTAGGTGTTAAAGCTACGATGGAATTGGTTGAATTTCCAGATTTTCTGTTGGCTATAGGTCCTTCTCCACCCGTGCATCCAAAAGTGTTGTCTTAAAGAACACTATTTCAAAATTAAAAATCAAAAAACAAAAAAAGGTGCTCAGGGTACAGCTCAGCAAGAAGACCTGAGGTTCCATTCCCAGTACAGAGGATTGTCTCGATCAGTTAAAGCCAAATTGCGATGAATGGCATCAGCCTTAAAACCTCAGACGCTGACAGCAGTAAAGTACAGCAGCAAAGACACTTAACACAGAGAAGTTCTCTTGCTGCGTAATGGATGGAGGCTGGCTGGCTCATAGCTGTTTCAAGTCTTCTATAATCGTCAGGACAAAGAGCTTAGCTCAGTGGTGGGAGCTCACAAAGCCTCTTAGGTCTCATTCATTGGTGGCCAATGTCCCTTCTACTCACTTCCCATTGGTCACAGAAATGCACACAACCAATCCTGATGCTCTGAGTGTGGGTATGCTCTTCCTGATGGGAGGGAGGAGCCATCTGGAAGCACAACAGATGATGAGACGCATACACACACACACACACACACACACACACACACACACACACACACACAGACACACACACAGACACACACACCCCCCCACAGTCTTAACCCTGTGACTCCTCAAGTGTGTACCAAGCACAAATGTACAAATATTACTGCACTGAGCATGATTTTCTGAAGAATAAATTTCCGACATTTAAAAGAACCTCATCCAACATGTCAAAAGTAATGAACATTATTTAAATATCTTCAAGCCTTTGGTTAGGTTTGATATCCAGAAATGGCTAAAACTCACTTGTAGTCAATTCTTGGAATTAGAAAGGGTCCCTGAGTATTTTTTTGTTCCCCACTGATGTGTTGGGACCTAAAACAAGTGAGGGTAGCTTTACGGCTTGGCTTGCAGGAGTCAGGCTCTGCGGTCATGATGGGATTAGTGCTCCTGTGAGTGGACTTGGGGAAGCAGCCAGATCTTTCCCTTCTACCTCTCACCTTCTGAAGGTGTCACCAGCTAGAAGGTGTCAGCCGTGTACCAGGGAAGAACCTTTCTCCAGATACCACATCTGCTGCAGCCTTAATCTTCCCCTTCTGAGCCATAAAATAGAACCATTGAGTAAAAATTATTGATCTATCACCCAGTCTAAGGCTTTTTTTTTTTTTTTTTGAGACAGGGTCTTGCTTTTGTAGTTCAGGCTGGCCTTCATTTTAGCCTCAAACTCACAGCAGTCCTCCTGCCTCTGCCTCTTGAGTGCTGGGATTACAGGTGTGAGCCACGTGCCCGGCACTGTGGTATGTGGTTCTGATTGCTGCTGGGCGAGTCTCCACACCCAGCATTGTTGTATGTGATTACCAGGGATCAAACCCAGGTCCTTGCACTTGCAAGGCAGGCACTGGAACCACTGAGCTAAATCCCCAGCTCTAAGGTACTTTTTAATAAGAGTACAAAGGCATGAAGACAGTCATATAATATTGTATGAAGAAGTTATTCTACCCAAAATTGACAATTTAGGTTTTTTCTGTGGTTTGTCAACCATTCCAAAAGATAACTTCTGACAATGGAGTGATGGTTGCTTAAATTAAAATATATGCATAACACTAGGAGATAAGGATTTCCAAGGTGAAGAACTCACTTGGATACTTATATTTTATTTTATTCAAATCTTTATTGGTCCATTATATATACACATCATGACTGCACTTAACAATGAGAATATGTACCAGTATATGACACAACTTAATTCTCATTTTTACCCATGCCCTTACTCACCCCACCCCCTACATACATAAGCTTTGTTTCCTTTCTTTTTTATTATCATCTCAATATTTTACCCCTCATTATTTTCCCCTACACTCCATTTGCCTTTGAATATTTTCTATTTCACAATATCTGTCATACATTCTATGACTTATATATATCTTTACTTTCTCATACCAGAGAAAAGATATGATGTTTACACATGTGTGACCTATTTATTCCACAACAAGGATGTTCTGAGGTATATCCATTTGAGTATGAATGACTCAATCTTATCATTTTTTGTGGAAAAGTAATACTCCATTCTATAAAAGAACCATATCTTCTCTATCCAGTCTCCAGTTGATGGACATTTTGGTTGTTTCTAAGATTTAGCTATCACAAACTGAGCTGCTGTACACATGGGTGCACATATGTCGCTGTGATATGAATCTTCTAATTCTTTGCCTATATACCTATCAGAGGAATAGCAGGGTCAAATGGGACCTCTAATCCTAGTTTCTTGAGGATCTCTCTCCACACTGATTTGCACAGAGGTTGTACAAGTCTACACTCCCACCAACAGTGGAGAAGAGTTCCTTTTTCTTTGCAGCCTCGCCAACATTTGTTGCTGGCTAATTCTGAGATAGCAGCCATTCTTTATGGAGTTGAGTGTTGTTTTCATCCGCATCTCTCAAATGACTAGTAATGTCAAACATTTCTTCATATGCTTCTTAGCTGTTTATTTCTTCCTCTGAAAAATGTCTGTTCATTCCAGATACCCATTTTTGAATATAAAAGTGCTTATATTTTAATTCGATAAAATGGACAGCAACACTGTGGGAGTAATGTAAATTGCCATAAATTTGGGCTATGGGCTTTTATTTTCCAACCAAGTTTAGGTTAAATATCAAGATGTAGTATGTGATCTTTAAGACACACAAGCTTAAATATCATATGGTTTGTCTTATATGGGAAGCTCAAAATGTAAACAAAAAGCACAATAAAAGGCTGGTGTAGGAAATATGATTATAGGTCAAAAGATGGAGGGAGGGGAAGGGAGAAGAGGGGGCTGAAAATATGAAGAAGCACTATGTGCACGTGCCGATCAGCACTCTGAAGGAGACGCAGTCAGTCTACGGCAATAGAATAAAACATTAAAAACATTCAGTGTATAATTCAAAAAAAATTGGACATAAAAGCCTCAGACATATCTAATAAATGAAAATACCTTTCATTACTTTTAGAATATGAAATGGAAAGGATGGGTGTTTATTAACCTGCTAATACTTAAATTTTACCCGTGATACTTTATTCATTTTGGATTATTTTTACAGCTTTTGGCTATTTCCTACATTAATTACACTATTTTATAGTCATTCCTCAAATATTTTCTTTCTTTTGAAAGTTTAAATATTATTTAACAAAGAATAACCCCTCAAAAAAGAGTGGAACTAGGATTTCATATTTCTAGCATAGATGCTATAATTCTAGTACCTATTCTTATAATATTAATAAGCCTAACAAAATTTATAATATGCGCAGTATTATTTTAAGTAATTTCTCATTTTTGTTGGTGTAGGGGTATGAGACACTAATATTATATCCAGCTTATAAGTGAAGAGGTTGACTTGGAAAGAGTTTAATAAATCTATCCTAACAATCCACCACTAGTAAGAAGTGAAGGACTCTTTCCAACACTGTTGGCCCAACAGCTCCTACTTTCCCTAGAGCTGCAGGTGCTCTGCTAAGGTTTGAGTCCTTTTCCCCAGCCTCATCCATTTCCTACGTTGACCTCTAATCCTTAAAGGAATAGTGGGACTTGGGGAGTGCGTAGGTCACAAGAGCTGAGGGAGTTTGCTTCTTCTATTACGTGAGAACCTTTGAAAAAGTACTGATTATGAAGGAGAGAATGAGCCCTCACCAGGTACCAAAATGGTACTGATCCTGGACCTCCAGTCTCCACCACAATGCAAAATGAATTTTGGTATTTATAAGCCACCCCATCCATAGCATTTTGTTGTAGCAGCCCGAAGAGACTAAGGCAAACTGTTACATACACCACACACACCAACACACACCACACAAACACACACACACAGACACACACCACACATACTTTTAATCACTTTGCTATTTATTTAGAAAAATAATTAAGTGCCAGCCATGCATCAGGAAGTATGTTAATTATAAGAAAGTAAAGTTAATATTGGCCTTCAGCTGACTTAGCCTAGCTAGAAGGAAAAAGTTAACATTTTTCCAGTGGCAAAATCAGAAACTTAATGAATCACAGAAGTAGGAAAAGTAGGCATCCAAGACAGAGTGGAAAAAAAAAAAGAGAATATATGGAAATGAGCTTAAACATTTGAAAAATTCAAGTTTAACTATATGATAGTGTTTGTCAAGTGACGTGGAAGAGAGGACAAAAAAGCCGGCAGAGGCCAGGTGATGACTGGTGTGTGTGTGACAGCTAAGTATTTGTGGCTCTCACCAGAAATGGTGCTAGGTAGCTTTAAAGGATTTTAAAAAGAGTTCATAAGGTTGGTAACGTCTTGGTGCTGTACTAATAGATTTTTTGCACACCTTTTTATTGTTTTTCTCATGATGGTTGAAGCCTTCAGAGATGATATGTATGTTGCTTTAGCAGGACAGTGGCACATAGATTGATAAGACATTCTTGCAGATTGGGTCATAGACATTCTGTATACTAGATGCTTGATAATTCAGGGAAAATATTAACAATCAAAAGGATGGAGAGAAAATAGCACATGAACTGGGCAGTATACTTGGTATAAATGCCCAACGTGCTTGAGGGACGGAATTGCCCAAGAAACTATTGCCGTACCCAACAATGATAAACAGAACTCTTTGACAACATACCTTTTAAACTGCATCTGCACATTACAGTAACTAGATACATATATGTGTATATATTTGCAATTACTCAAAACTTCTTGTACACCCACCACTATTACTAGGCTTGTAAATGAATCTTTGAATAAGTACATTTTCTAAAAATATTTTGAAAACAAAATTCCTTTCGATTGCATGAATTAAAGGAATGTAAAAGCCATATTGAATTTTAATTCAATTAGCTGTTGACTAAGAAAGACAAAATTAGATCTTTCTTCATCCTCTCTGACAGCATATGAGAGACGATTGATATATGAGCATCTTAGATGCTGAGATTGCAGATGAGTCAAGGCCATGCTCCGGGGAAGTTACATTACATAAACCGGTTGGACTGATGAGGCTTCACTTTGTTAGCACGATAAGGGAGACACGCTTTCCTGCATGCTCTGTAAATGTAAAACGATATGATTCCCTAAAGATAAAAATGTTCTTATCTGTGGCAGGCTGTGGCATGCCTAGTGGCACCTTTGTATCATTATAGTTGGAGCCATGAAAACAATGCAGGAGAATCAGAGATTTTGGTGTAGAAATAACATGTAAAAGCTATACAATTCTGCATTCTTTGGGGGCTCAGCTATACCTAGTACAGTATTTGGCAGACATTTTTTAATCTCCAGTACATTTGGCTTAAAATTGAACTCTTGTTACGTTAAAAATGTCATATATAATAATAGCCAAACCTTTATGCTATGATAATATTAAATGTAATGATTTGTCATGCTTCTATGCTGAGACCCCTTGTGAATGCTCCCTTATTCATGAAGACTTTTCTGGTTCTTGTAATCTTATTTGTATAGATCCTCATAAAATCCATCATTTGTCGAATGATTGTTGTGGCCACATTATACATTTTTACTGGAGATACAATTCACTGTCCAAAAAAAAAAAAAAATCTCCTCTTTGACAATGTATGTGTTAATGCTTTTTGGAATTTTCACAGAGTCATGCAGTCATGACCACTGTCTAATCCCAGAACATTTTCATCACCCCACAAAGACACCCAGTCCTCGTTAGCAGTCACTCCTCAGGCCTCGCTCCCCCGAGCCCTGGCCCAACACGCATCTGCTCACTCCATGGATTTTCCTTTTCTGAACACATTTTACAAATGAAAATGTACAGAATGTGGCCTTTGTGACTGACTTCTTTTTCTTAGCATAAATTTTTTTTTTTTAAACTTCACCACGTTGTAGTGGGAAGCAGTATTTCTATTTTATTATAGCTCATATTTCATTGTTTGAATCAACCATACTGTGCCTATTCATTGATCATTTGCCGAGTAGTAAGGTAGTTACACTTTGTAACTATTATGAATGATACCATAAGCAATCAGATAATAATCTTTATGTGGAATACATGCATTTAAATGTATTTTATTACAATTAAAATTAACTTTTAACCAATTTAATAAGTACTGCAGTATAAAATATTTAAAATACTGACAGCCATACTCAATATTTTTATGCTTCTCTGGTTGCCTTTATAATACGTTTATTTAAAAATAGTTTCATATAAAAATAAAAAATTAATAAAAATAAATCCTTCCATATTTCACTGTTTTAATATTACTTTCCCTAAAGAAAAAATATATATCTATAATACATACATACATATCTATAATATATATTATATATTTATATATTTCATATTTACTTTATATATTTATAGTTTTCCTGTATTTTAATATATATTTCTAGGCAATGCCCATATTATATTTTAGTTATTAAATTACATATTCATATATTATTAGGATACTTTTTAGGGTAACTGCTTTATTTCTCACTGTATCTTTTTTCTTCCCTTTGATTGGTATGTTAGGAACCTGTAGTAATAGTCTGTCAACAGTTTAGTAAAATGAGTTTATAATGTATCTGGAACCAGAGTATGCAGGGTTAAAGGGATCCTAGAGGTCGGCGGTACTGCGATGAACGTGGGTGGTGTAGTACTTTACTTGGAAGTAGGTTTTAACAAATGACTGTAATTTTGGCTTAGAAATTTGCATACTTAACCACTATATTATATTTTTGAATTAAGTCATTTGGGAAGATTGAAAGAACAGTAAGGATTTTTTTCCCCTAAGTTAAGTCACAAGAAAGACAGCAATGTCATACATTCTTATAGGGTAAAATTTAAAATTTGAAAAATAATTTAAAATGTGGAGAAATCAATGAGTAGTTTTTCAGCCAGTTTAAAACATGGTTGTTAAAATGTATATTATTTTCAGAAATTATGTAATGTTCAACAAAATTATTTTAAAATAATTTTAGCTCTCTTGAATGTTATCTTGTTAGACAATCATAGATTGTTTTTAAAGGGTACAATGTGTTTTCTTAGCTTTCTGGATCCAAACTTTATTTTCTGACATCACAACTGGCAATTTATTAGCTGTTGAATCCCAGGAATGTCACTAACTGTACATTAACGAGTTGATGTGGTTCCAGTTTTCAGAATACCATTAATCCTGAGATATAGATTGTAGTACTTAAAAACAGTTTTTTGCTAATAGAAACCAGAGTTATTTTGAAGTGACCACGCCCAGGTTTTGCGGCAGGATATATGTGAGATCAGCTTGGAGAGCCAGATCATAAGGAGACACCAGAGTCCGAAGAGCCTGCAGGAAGCCCTGGGAAGAACCGTCACACTGGCCCAGAGAGGGGGCGTCTTGAGCTCTGAGAAGGCTTTTAATTGCCGTGGTGTGCATTCCATTGCACATATTTAAATCTTTAAACTCAAAGTTTTTAAAAATTAGTGCACCATCTTTGCAAGATGTTAATCAATTCAGTGCTTTACTGTCACATTGCACAAAAGGGAAGAAGAAGAATTACGTTTGGCTTCATTGCTCCACTTGGCAACAAACAGCAGATGAGAAGCACCTGTTTGGAGAGAGCGTCCCAAGGAACGTGTCACAGAGCGTTTGGAGAATTATAATATTGTCATTTGCGGCGCATGTGAGGTATAGATTTAGGCACTGAACTACTAGAGTTACAGTAAG
The DNA here is from genome assembly GCA_004026965.1 of Petromus typicus. Classification (NCBI taxonomy): domain Eukaryota; kingdom Metazoa; phylum Chordata; class Mammalia; order Rodentia; family Petromuridae; genus Petromus; species Petromus typicus. Next base: position 9,672 of record PVIR01013539.1, read on the forward strand.
AAATGAAAATAGACATCAAGTTTCCTGAGGAGAGAACATATCACCACTTACTGTCCAAAGGATCTTTGGACACGCTGAGACTAAGAAAGGTTGCCAGTTTGCAGGAGGTAGGGGGTCCAGAAGCTCACTTAGTAAGTCCTGTGAGGGGCGGGCACCCGCGTCCACCCGGGGAGACTCTTGAGGCAGAACAGCTTTTGTTATTCCAGATACTCCGTATGGAAAATAAAAGCATAGAGAGGAACACTGCAGAGATACGGGGATTGCACTTGCTGAGTTTTTAAACAGAATTGGATGGGACTCTAGAAAAATGTTCGGAGCCTCTAATTTTAATTATAACATTGTGAACTGCAAGGATGTGATCACTGTAAAGACAAGAGAAAAGGAAAGAGAGAGAGGGGCTCTGTTGGGAGCGACCACCTGCAGGGCTCCCGGGGGGGCTGGTTAGGCACTCAGTGTCCACTCAGGTGAGGGAGTCAAGGGCACTAAGGTTTTTATTGTTGCTACAAAAATGACCCTAAATTTGGGGCTTAAAGCAACATTTCTAATCTCACCGTTTTGTAGGCTGTAAGTCCAGATGAGCTTAACTGGCTCCTCTGCCGTGGGTCTCACAAGGTGAAATCAGTTTGCTGGTCAGATGTGGAGGCCGAGAGCACACACTCAGCTCTGCACTGTGCTTCTGGCTGGGTCGGGCTCCTCGCGGTTGCAGGGCCGAGGGTCCCGTTTCTTGGCTCAGTCCTCTTGGAGTGTTTCTTAGTGCTTTGAGGCCACAGTGTTCCTGTCTCACTTGCCCTGTCCATCCTCAAACAGCGACAGTGCTTATGATCTCCTCAGTTCCTCCTGCTCTAACTTCTCTACTTTCCTCTGTGCCCAGTAAGGGCTCATTGGTGACATAGGTTCCACATTCCCCAGCTATCCGCCGCAAGTGGTTTTATCTTACGCATTTGTGTCATGTCATTTTAAGCCAAAATTATTTTGCAAAATTTTACTCTCTCAAGGTTTTTGAAGGGGGCACTTTGAGCAAGTTAACCATCACTTTTCATTGTTTGCAAGTTGTACTGCATGAGTTTGAAGGACATTTCTTTCATTTTGTCAGTGTCTGTGAATGGAATCAATCCTGCTTCAAGAACTGGCTAAATCCTGGACAGTTTGATCATTTACCTTGGGCCTCATCAAGTCAGTGTATCCATAGTAATTCTTTTTTTTTAAATTGAAATCTTTATTGGTATATTACATATACATATAATGATTGCACTCAACAATGAGAATTTGTACCAGTATATAACACAACTTAATTCTCATTTTTTTTTCCTGTAGCCTATCCACCCTACCTAGCCTATTCTCGCCCTTATATACATAAGCTTTGTTTCATTTCTTTTTTGTTATAATCTAATTATTTTTCCCTTTGTTACTTATCCTTCATCCCACTTCACTTTGCATATTTTCCATTTCACAATATCTACCATACATTCTAGAACTCATTTACATCTTCATTTTCTCATACAACAGAAAAGATATGATATTTACACATCCATGACCTATTTATTTCACTTATGAGGATGTCCTCAAGGTAGGTCCATTTAAGTATAAATGATTCAGTCTTATCATTTTTATGGCAGAGTAATACTCCATTCTGTAGGAGAACTGCATCTTTTTTATCCAGTTTCAAGTTGATGGACATTTTGCTTATTTCCAAGATTTAGCTATCATAAATTGAGCTGCTATAAACATGGGTGCACGTATGTTGCTGTGATATATATCTTTTAATTTTTTTGTATGTATACGTAGCAGAGGAATAGCAGGGTCCAATGGCATCTCTAATTATAGCTTTTGAGGAATCTCCAAACTGCTCTCCACAGAAGTTGTATGAGTCTACACTCCCACCAACAGTGCAGAAGGGTTCCTTCTTCACAGCCTTGCCAACATTTTCTGCTGGCTAATTCTGAGATAGCAGACATACTTTGTGGAGTGAGATGAAATCTTAGTGTTGTTTTCATCTGCATCTTTTGAATGACTAGTGATGTTGATCATTTCTTTATATGCTTCTTAGCAGCTCTTATTCCTTCCTCTGAAAGGCATCTGTTCATTCAGTAATTCTTAGTCAAGCTTTATAACCAATGGTCTGTCTTTGTGTTCAGCTTCAGAAGAACTTAAAAAAAAATGAACCATTAGATAAAAAGATCTCAAGACTTAGCACAATTTTATCATTAAAAATAAACATCTGACTTTTCCCAGAATTTGCAGTAAGTGCAGAAGTCCCCAGCATTCACTTTCCGTTGCATAACTGATAATCATGCTGTGATGAGAGCATCGGTCCTTCAGCCTTTTTTGGTATTAAGCTGGGTGTATCTGTTGTATCCTACAGTCATGTTCTTCCTCATGCACGTACTTTTACATGAGTTGACATACACAGGCCTAAACTTAAAAAATGTTGAACTATGATTTACTTCCTCAATCACGGTTTTAGAATATGTTTGTATATTAAATATGGACATGGGTGGAGAGAGACTTTATTCTGATGCATAGAAGACAGAATAGTCTGGTAGTCCCAGTCTATTAAATTTTGGTGAATGTGTACAAAATTGTATTCGCACTGAATTTCCTTTTCATAAAATCTATCTATCTATCTATAGATAGATAGATAGATAGATAGATTACACATGCACTGTACAAAAAGCGATTCACAGTTTTGTAGGATTTTTTGAGGTCCTTCACAGAACCCTACATTTCTTTGTGATGAATCTTAGAAACCTGATTAAAATTAATCCCTTTGTCTCCTGAGTAGGAAAAACAAGGTCTAAAGAGACATTGTGTCCCAGGTGGCCTCTGTAAGGTCAGCACCCTGGACTCCTGACCCCAGCTGCAGTGTGTCCTCCAATGTTGTGATTCAACTTTAAAAGTTACAATGAAGCCAGGCTTACAATACAGGTGATTTACTTGAGGTTCTCGCTGCGTGTCACACGTGGCACCTGGCAGTTAGTTGAGACTCTAGTTTAACTCCTGGTCAGAGATGGCTCTGGCTGTGCAGTGCCGTCCAGAAGTAGGCGGCGGCACTACGTGAGGGCGGCTGTGTCGAAGCAGCTTCATCCTACGTCCCGTGGCTCTGCTGCCAGAACCCTGAATTTACACATTGTTTCTCGATTTGGGTTTATTGCTGCGTGGTGGATATTCAAAATAGGCTTTGGCTCTCACTGGTAAAATTAATCATATTTTGGATGTATGAATCGGCTGACAGTTCAGAGATCCTTCCATCCTTTTAGGGACATGGATGTGGAAACACCTGTGTATGTGTACACCGCTCTTTTTTGGGGTGACTGTCATTGTTTGGTGACCTGAGCAACTGGTCCTTGGTCCAGACTCTGGTTTAGGAGAATCTGACGGCCTGGTGTCATGTCGACACAGCATATTATTGTACTTGCACCACCTAAAATGTCTTTTTTTTTTTTTCAGTGTATAAAACAAGTAGTAGAAACTTTCTTCTGCTTTCTTGCCTGTGAGTAGTTTCTAATACATGTAATCCTGGATGAAAGAATTTGGGCTGAGATTTGTTTTCATTAAAACCTGGTTTTGAGGTTATTACAGAGTAGTGCGTGGACTCACACCATTAACAGAGATGGTTATTCATTCCTTTGAATGAATTCCAGCCAAGCTCCCAAAGCCCCTGCCTTAACCTTGGGCTAAAAATAACTAGATTAACACTGCCCCAGTGCAAAATGGCATTCTTAGGATGATCCTAGGATTCCTTATAACACACCTGCCTGAGGAAGCGTCGGAACTGCAGACAACTTGATTGGATTTAAGACTGACTTACTGAGATTTACTTATGTGGACTTGAGGATGTCTGCCCTGCTCTGTGGGATCAACTACTGGGATTATTGTGGACATCTGCCCCACCCTGTGGGATTTTAAACTACAAGGATTACTGCACTAGGATTATTGGCCTTAAGACTTATGGGGATGTACTGGGATTTAAAGATGTTTTCCCTGCCCGATGTAATCTTCAACTACAGGGATTATTGTGGGACCACCCTGTTTTATGCATGCTAGGATTATGGATTGAAGGCTTGGTACCAAATAAAGGTGCAGGGAGCTTGGGTTATGGTCCTTCTCCTGCTTCTGCTGCTGCACTGTCTGGTCTTTGGCTGCTACTGCTCAGAGTAGAAAGAGTTGATCCTGCGCTCAGTCTTTTTCCTCAAGGTTCTGACTTTGTTGTTGATTATTGGTTCTTTAACCGTGGGACTATCGGGGAACTGGAATTTGCCACTGGGGCTCTGGCTGCATCCTCTTCCCCAGACCCCCACATTTGGCACCCAACATGGGGATAGAAATTTAGGGTTCTCCTCAGATGGGCTGGAGCAGCCTGCTGTGGTGGCCTGCTGCGTGAGGGGGGCTGGGCTCGCAACAGGATGAGGAGAAACAGTTGAAACTAAAGGCAGAGAAGCGTGGCCAGAAGTAGGGGTATCTTGGAGGATAGCGTTAGGGGGCTGGGGTGTGACTACCGCCCGGTGGACTCTAGTACTGTCTTCAAACACCTGTGAGATGTAACCTGGAGGCACATGAATGGGAGGAACGGATCCATTGGGTGACGTCATGGGGACTTCCGCAGGTCCTTGAATGCTCTGAAGGGTCCCATCCTCTGCTCTATTGTAAAAGTCGCACCTGGATTAACTTGAATGAGAATAACCTGCTGCGCCGCTTCGCAGTTCACCAAGCGTGGCATCATGGATGGCCGCCTCTCTGTTCAGCTGCAGGGGCAGTTCCAGAGGGATTTGGTCGGTCATCGTCACGTGACGTACGTTCATGGAGAACTCCCTGCAGCTGGCTTCCTTGCCTGGGGCGAGTGTGGGCTCCAGGCACCCCAGCGGCGGCCTCTCACTCTTCCTAGCCAGCAGCCCGAGCACCCTTCTGCCGCCACTCTGCCACTGTTCTCGCTTCCCCTGCTCCAGACAGTCAGAAGGACTCATCTGTTCCGGGCAACACCTGACCAGCGGGCCCATCTCTCAGCCTCCCAGGGAGGGTAGCAGCCCCGTTTCTGCAAGCGCCCGCTGAGCTGGCCGCGCATGGGTCCGTCCTTACAACTGCAGATCCTAACATCTGTTTCACACAAAATTGAATCAGACCGCATTGGATGGGTTTCAACTCCCTCTTTCTGCCTTTTGTAACTTTTCACTTCCTTAATCCTGCTTGTCCTGCTCGTGCACTTGCCTCCTGCCCGTACGCCCCTTCGTGCACCCCCTCTGTGCACCCCCTCTATGCGAAGTCAAGTTGAGTGCAGTCACATTGGACCCTTTTCTCCTACTGCAATATCATGTTGCTGACTAGAACCTATTCCTACTACTGTAATTAGTATCTAGTCCTATTTATTTCTGACATCAGTTTAGCCTTTTGTAGTGATCATTAGAAATCCAGGAGTCATCCATTAACTGGCATAGGTAAGTTGTATCTAATTTTGAGAGAAATTGAATCTTCTGCTCTATTAAACTTATTTTTCCTTCTCTCCTTTCCTCCTTAGCTGAAGTTGCTTATAAAAGGAGTGGCTTCTGTGAGTCTCTTGATTTCCTGGCAAGTGCCTGGTACACTGTCCTTAGTCTTCCTGCCCCTGCTGGTACTGCTGCTTTTGAGACACAGAGATCCACGAGTGTTTGAGCCCCACCATCATCTGCTATAGGGCTAAGCTGGACTCACAAGTACATGTCATTGGGTGGTTGTGGATCAGGCCCCTGGGTGCCTAATCACATTCTGTTCCACTGGAGTAAATTCCAGGAGGCAGTGTGGTCCTTAGCTTGGCCTGGAAGGAGGATGTGACCTCGGGAACAACGGACTTCCCCTCCCAAATGAAAATCTTCCTGTAGCAACTCCAAGCCCTGCCAGGAAGATCGATTGGAGACGTAACAATTTGGACCATTTTTATTTCCTCTGCAGGTGAGGAAGAGTCTCTCTGGTGCCAATTTAGAGACACATATTGCAATATAATATGCAGAAACTAAGATGAGCTCTCAGCTCCGTTCTCACTCCCCAGAGCTAGACCTAGTGCAGGATTTGGCTTGTCCTTGCTTCCAGTTAGAGTCGCCATCCCTGAAAGTCTGCTCCCGATTGGAAAGTAAGGAGTCAAAGTAATCTTCAGACTGGGAGGAGAAAATCACACTCACCTCCTTCCAAGTGAATCTTCAGTATTTAGACTTCTAACGGCGTACTCCGAATGAGGTCACGATGTGTCTTCTCCTGTCTCTGTTCTGGGACACTCGTGTGCCGCTTGCCCTCTGGTTGCTACCCATGGTGTGTCTCCATGTCACACCGATGACCTTGTCAGCAGTCACTTTGGACATTCGAAGTACTTGAAAAGAGTCAAAGAAATTATGATATTTTCCAAAATAGGAGCACCAGAATAGGATGAATCTGGCATAATCTGTGAATACATCAGTTTGCGAGCCATCAGTATTTTCCTCATTTGACATAGATATGTTTCTTGTTTGAATTATTTCATTTAAAGAAATATATTGTTTAAAACAGCAGAAGGTTACTATTTAACTTCTTTGAATCTTATTTGTAGAAAGGAAATAAATGTACTTTCTCTTCTTAGGGGAGGAGTATACTATTTTTTTGAAGTATTTGGTAAATGTACTAAAATCACATACACAGTATAAGTTTATATAGTTTACCAATGCAGTTTAGACCCTAGGGATTTACGTGGCTAATGAATCTCCTCACAGAGTTACTATGTGCCATGGTCTGAATTCATATGTTGCAGGGCTGGTTTACAGCTTAGTAGCAGGGCATGTGTGTTAGCCTGCTTTTCTCAGCACTGGCATCAACAAAAGAAGGCACAAAACAAACAAAAGGCACGTGAAACAAAGCCTTCCAGGTAGTAGTTTTAAGAGCTGGAGTTTTAGGGGAATAGTTAAGTCCTCGAGGCTTCACCCATAGAAGCAGGAGATGCAGGGAGCTACCCCTCACCCACAGAAGGCATCAGCTTTGAGGAAGAGGTCCTTGAAGGATGTCAGGACTGACGGCACCTGGATCTGGCCTCTTCCATTTCCAGAACTGTGAGCACTGCATCTGTGTTGTTTATAACAACAGACTATGGTCTGTTAGTATAGCAGCAGGAATGAATTAAAAAATTGAATGTAGTAGTGAATTCTCGAGACTGAGGGATAAAATAACCTTTAAAAATTCAGATGAAAAAGAAGGTAGAGATTGATGGAGCCTTCTTTTTATCTGCAGATAAGCAAGACAATATGCCTGGGAAAGCCATTCTGTTCTTGTACTGTGGAATGAGTTATGTTCTTGTGAGTCCTGTGTATCCGAGGGAGCCAGCCAGGCAGCAGGCTGAGTAATCTAAGTGGTTCACCCTAAGAAAAGTCTCTTCAAGTCTTGAAAGACATCATCAGTAATAACACAGGACAAATTTCTCAGCTTCATACTTTCTTCACTTTTCTATCTAGCCTTTTCAAGTCATATATGTGCATGTGTGTGTGTGTGTGTGTGTGTGTGTGTGTGTGTATTTCATATATGACCTCAGTGTCTGAGTTAGAACTGTTGCTGAAAATAGTAATATATGAAGTTAAGACTTCAATTGGGACTACTGCTGAATCTAATAATGTATAGGAACTTCACCTCTGGAGTGAGAAAATGAATCTAAATCCACTTCTAGTAATGCACTTCTAATGTTAGACCAGTTTCTGACTGGAGAAAAAAGTTATAAAATATTTCACTTACAGGATGGGTAAATCACCAAACATACATTTTCCTAGACAAGCTTTCTCCCTCCTTCTCTCTCTTCCTTCTTTCCTTCCTCCTTCTCATCTTTCCTCCTCTCCCTCTGTGTTTCCCGTCATCCTTTGCTCCTACTACCACAAGGGAGGGTTAACAAAATCCAGAGTCACGTAGCTCATCAAAGCAAGTTTTGTTTGCCTAGATAAATCAGAAGTTGGGAGATGAAAAGATGGTCTGAGGCTTAGCTCACACCTATGAAGGAAGCTTTGGGCTTTAAACTTATTTAATTAAAACAAATGGAGAGAAATGGAAAGGACACTAAGAGAGCTCGGAGCCCTGTGCCGGCTGGTGTCTTGGAGAGCCTGCTGATACGATGCTGCCAGCAGTCATCACCTTAGATATTTTCCCTACACATATTCGGAGAGGAGGCAGGAAGTGCTTGGAGATTGAGGGCAGGAGGACCGCCTTGTGGAGGGCCTCGCCCTCTTTGTGTTGTTAGTAGGGTTCAACTGTGGCCCCAAACTTGTACATTATCTTCTACCAGTCACAGCCCTACACAGTCCTCACAGGGTGGTGGAATCAGCCTCTCTTCTACTCTGGGACTCACTGTAAGCGTCATCTAGACTAAGAATGACAGGAAGTTCTCCTTCTAACCACAAGCCCTCCTCTCTTTGGGGGATATGACTGTGAACATAATTTTGTCTGTCGTCATGTGGCGATCTATAACCTTCCCTTTAATTGGCACATGGGGCCTTTGTTAATCTGAGTGAGACCGATGTGGTGGGGGGAAAGGCAGGACTCAGCAAAGGCAGGTGCCAAATAGTTTAAAATTTGTAGGTGTGAAAAGAACACTGAAGCAATGTTTAATGAGCACAGGAATGATTTGGACTTGTGTGTTTGCTTTGGAAGGAGGGCTATTATTAAGTGTCCTCTGCTGTTGGGGAGCAATGTATACTTTAAAAATTTGTATGACTGATCAGATGACCCGTGAGCCTAGAGCTGTTGTGCTTCATTGTAGAAGGAAGAATTCATAGACATAGTAATTTTTCTCTTTTCCAGTGAAAGGAGAAGAAAAGCCATATATTTGGCTGAAAGCTTTGGCAGATGAAATCCTGAGTATTAGTACTACAGCGGATTTTATGTGTGTCTCTAAAACTAGCATTTCCAAAGAGTAGAAATGATTTAGAGGATTGTGTTTACAATGGTGGAAGCAATAGACGTAACTAAAGAAGCCAAGCGTCTTACTGACTAAGAGCTGAAATGACATTTATAGAATGATGATGTCTCTGGTGTTGCCTCACTGAACTCAGAGTTTTGGGGAAAACTATTAAGTGCTCTGAGTCTTCTAACCCATGATAAACAGTAGGTACTTCACCTCTCACCCCCACCGCCAGCCATACAGATTGTGTTTATTATCACAGCCTTCTAGGCTGGGAAACAACTTTGTCTAATCCGATAAATGGTTGAGCTCATATTGAATGGCTCTCAGACCCTCAGTTTGCCACAGTGTCTGAGACCTGAGTCCTACGCAAAGTCTCCTCCTTGGCTTCACACCTCCCCATCCTGTACAGTGAGGTGCCTCCATCCATACGCAAACTATAATTTATACAGTTACTTTCTGAAGTAAAGATCCATGACAGTAAAAAAACTCAATGGGTCAGTCACCTGAATCTTGGGATTATGATGGGTGTCCATGTATGAATTTCTCCACAGTAGTTTAAGTGAAGAGACAGAAATTCTATATATATATATTGTAGTACTGGGGATTGAACTCTGGCCCTTATCCTTCCAAGATGGATATAGTACCACTTGAGCTAAATCCCCAGTCCAGAAATCATATTCCCATAGCCTCAAACAGTACATGGTAACAAGGAAGTAAAATATACTCCAGACATTTAAAAGACAACACACAGGGAGGCAGTACTTGCTTGAGTGGGGGGTGTTACCTTAGGGTGTTTAGGTTTCACTTTTGCATGGTCAGGAGAAGAATTCTTTAAACACATGGAACCGTCATGCACGTCAGGCTCCTCTGCACGCTTAGAGTACCGGCACAGTTTCTCAAAACTATAAATTCTGTATACTGTTTAAGAAAGTGTATTTTTGATTGAGGTTAACACAGTGTTTAAGTTAATGGAAAACATGTTCCCATTGCAGAGTATTTCCACCAGAATTTCTGGACTCTGTGCAACAATCTGTTTCTATTTTGAAAGAAAAAATGGTGCTGTTGTATGACCTAAATATTCTTTTTCCAAAAATCTGACTTCACTCTGCTATATTAATGTACTTGCTTCTTCAGGTGTATGGAAATAAATGGCATAAGAGGATTTTACACGAAAAGCTTCCAAATCATGTCTATATTCAAAAGCTATTTTGCTTGGAGCTTGAGCTTCATTTCAATATAGGAATCACGCATTTCCATTGCTGGGACCCAAATGAAGGTGGAGCTTGATAAATGAAGGGTCAGGAATTTGGAATATCTTAGAGTGATGTTTCAGTTCTGTACAAGTTAGCTTCTGTTAAGTGGTTAATTACTCCAGCATTCATTGGTTTAGCGTACCAATGATATTCCCTTTCCTCCATGTGGAATTCAGACAGAAATCAGATGATCTATTTAGTATCAGGTAGATAACTCTGATTTAATTTGTTTGCCACCTTGGACTTGGGCCTGTCAATGAGTGTTAATTTGAGACAGAGTGGATAGGCAGAAGCTTCTAAGGTCAGCTTCTCAAGGCAAGATTCAAGAGGGCAAGTGGGTCTGTGGCTGATGCGTGGAGCTGGCGTGTGGTTACCTGCACTTGTTTGTCACAGGCCAGAGTGGTTCACGTGGGTATATAAAGGGGGATTCAGTGAGAGGAAACGCAAAGTCAGATAGAAAAGATGGGAAACATGGAGGACAAAGGACTCAAGAACCCAAACGGCTCGATCAGGAACCGCTTCACTGTGCTCTGCGGGTGGGAGCACTGTCCCTGTTATGCTCCAGTCTCTACTGGGGAGAAGAGTAGCACCCTGCACTGGTCTGCAGGCAGAGCTTTCCTCAACTTTTGGTGTGTGATGGGATTACTGGTGAGATGCACAGGAACACAGATCCTAGGTCGTATTGAGTCAGAGTCGTGGTGGAAGGGTTCACTTGAAAGGGTTAAATGTGCTTAGCTTGCAGTTTTGATGGCAGACGACACTGTCCGCACTGTGTTGTGTGCCCACCCATGGTGGATGGTAGGAGTGTGCGTGGGAGGAAGGGATGGCAGCTTGAAACAGGAAACCACAGAAGCCAAGTGAGGCCAGGCTCAGACTTTCACAACAGTCTTCTTGATGTGGGGAGAATAATCACTCCCAACCTGTTCGATGGCAGGTGTACTGAGTTCACATCTCACAATACTGAGGAATGAAGTCAGGAACCAAAGGAAGAAGGTGGAGAGTTTTATTAAGGAGAAGAGTAGCTTCTGGATTTCCAGGAGGGGAACTGTGCCATCACAGTTCTTTGTCAGGGATAATTTATACAGCAAAATCAACATGGGTCAGACGATGATCAACCTATAGGGTCACAGCTATAGTTGCTTAGCTAGTCTTTATTCACTAAGGAAACGACTCACTTAGCATAGATGTATGGAAAGAACAGAGGCATTCTGGGGGAAGGGCCAGTGCAGGTGCTTTGGCACCTGTGTGTGTGTCTGCTTGTCTGGGTCCCCGGACCAGGCAGTGTAATGATAGTGTAATCTCCACTTGCTTTTCATCTCTGCAGAGGCATGCAAGCCTGGTTATTGCATCTTCATTTTGAAGCCCGACTGTTTTTACATTTTTCTTTTGTCTCATCTTCTGTGCTGACTTCCTTGAGGACCCAATCTCTCTTGACTGCATATTAATTTCTGTTAAACTTAGGTGTCTGTAATATTGTTATGAGAACTTACCGGGACCTAATCAGAAATACCTCAGTCCTTTCGAAGTACTCAGCCCCACAAACCCAATGGCTTTCTGCTGGGCACCTTCTAGAAAGACCCAGGGTATCTGCAACATCCACACCCAGGAAACAAGCTCCAGCACCTAAATATTAGAGGGAGCGTTGGGGAGGAGACACACACTTTAACCACATCTACACCACAGCAGAGGGATGAGTCGTTTAAGTTTTTACCAAATTCCTTGGGCTATTTTGATGCATTTCAACAGTTGAGATCCACATTCTCAATTCACTTTAATTGAATTGGTCACCCTAGGTTTTGCACTTAATTCTGACAGTTTGTAAGTGTACAGTTTGAGTCATTGTTTATCAAACACTTTATCTTCTACATCGACATCACCCCAGCACAGGCCCCGTGCCGTTGCAGCTGGGCCTGACCATCATGTGATTCATGGTAGCCAATGACATGTTAACAATATGGCATAATTCCTGTTCAAGTACGGTTTTGCTTATGTCATTACACTTTATATTTTGTGTTCCTGTTCTCTTCCATGAAAATAATTTGTCCCAGGTAGCTACAGTGGCATCACCTTGTGAGGGATGTTAATGTGTCCTAGAATTTGAGGCCTAAAACAGTTATATAGCCTGGAACATGATCACTGTGGCTGTTTCACAGATCTATATGTAAACAAATTTAAATTGTTTAAGACTTTGAGATTGTTTCACATACAACATTTTTGCATCAACAGCTGAGAGATATATCCAAGAACTAAAAATGGCAAATATAAAACTGGAATAATATATAATGACCAAATCTATTTTTTCTTTACTCTCAGATTTAGAGATTTTTTGAATGACTTATCTGAGGCCATTTTTAGAGATTATACTAGTTGAACTCAACCTCATTGAAAATGCTAGAGAGATGGGAAAATTGATCTATAAAGAGGTTTGGTCAGGACCTAGAATACTCTCAAGACTTGTCTTGATTCTAAATTCTCCTTAATAGCTCTAAGTACTGTCATCCTAAATACCTTCCATATATTAGTTTAATTCTCCCAAATGCTCAGTAATATCTTTGATCTATAAACTATACACTAATCTCTTCTCCAGGTATATCACTATTGGATGAATAGCTCACTAGAATTTGCTTGTTGAAATATCAAGGGGGATCTTATTTGTAAGAAGAAGGTCTGTACTGCCCTTCAGTTTTCTGCTCCAAACTAGGAAACTATATTCTAGATCAATTAGACAATCTGCCCTGAGCGGTTTTACATGATTCAGTAGAGGACAGATCATCAGTCACTTCCAGGTGATCGTATCATTTTATGTCTCCTTGCAGCCTAACATAGGAAATGTGGTCAAAACCTGCAGTGGACGTATAAATGAAACTGAAGTTAGTACAATAAAAATCACATTGCTGTTAACCGCTCTCAAACCTTCTCTCCTTGGTTTCAGTGCACTTACCCAATTGTTCTTACTTCTGTTCCTGAAGCAGTCTTGGAAGTCCTCTTTTGTGAGTGACCTTATGAGGTACAATCAAACACGTGGTCAGTGTCGCTCCTGAGTGCTATCCAGTGAAAAGGCAGGTGTGTAAAAGCGTTACACTGTGTCTTTGTCCACCTCAATCATTTGTTCTGGCATCATCCAACTTCAGAGACTTCCTCAAAGTCAAAACGACTGTGACGGGTACATGTTTGTAACTGATGCAGGACACGAAGGCAGCCACGACAGTGAACTGTCACTCGTGGAAGAGGACTTACAGAACTGCAAAGAAGGGGCGAGAACAATGGGATGAATGAGTTCAAAGCAAGGGAGACTAGTTTGATGGGGTTAATGGAAGTGCGTCTTTTATATGTTATAAAATATGTTTTAATATATATGTCAATATATGTTTTAAAAATTTAATCAGTCATCAATTTTTTTTACAATCATACCTTATAAGACAGGAATTTCATCTACAAAATGTCCCTAAATCTAATTATTCTACTTCACTGTGCCGGCACTATCCCTAAAAGTAGATTCTTTCTTCTTTGCTTCTTATATACATTAGGAGCCTCAACTCTTTTTCTGGTAATAACTTCCCAATAAAAATTACTTGAAGAAACAACTGCTTCAAAGAACTTTTAAATTATATTATAGTATGAAGGGAATATAATAGTTAGATTTGGAAAATATATTCTGTAAATTTCCCATGGAAGGTACATACTTTCCTAAATGGTAATTTGAAAAGATAAAAGGGAGAAAGAGTAAGAAGAAATTAGTTTTTTATTTGTCTTCTGAGAGCCTCCAATTAAGAAGACACTAAAGGTCAGGGCTACGAGGAACAGCTTGGATCTTTTAGGGTTCTCTGCAGAGTCAGTAGCAAATGGATGTGCATGAATAGTCTAGGTGTTCCTGTGAGGATATTGTTGGGCGAGACACTTAAATTGGTGAGTTTTGCATAGAGCAGACTGACCTCTCGAAAGTGATATCCTTATTCAATTTGTTAAAATCATTCATTGATCAAAAATCCACCCTTTCCATGAACACAGGATCTTCCCTGATCTTGTGATTCAGCTGGAAAGTGCAAAATCTGCAGGATGGGCTGGAAAGTAAGAGAAACAAGTTCAACTTTATGGGCAATGTACTGCAGAACAAGGAAGGACCAGTGTTTCAGATGAGGTTCAAAGGTAGTTTGTTGGAGAATTTCTCTCTTGTTTATAGAGAAGCTGACATTTTGTTCTGGTTTTTTTTTTTTTTTTTCTCTTTTTAAAGTTTTGTACCAGGGATCAAACTCACGACCTTGCACTTGTAAGGCAGGCATAATGCCAATGAGCCAAGTCCCTGGCTCTTGTTCTATGCTTTGACTGCATAAAGGCTACCATCTTATGGAGATCTATCTACTTCATTAAAAATCCACCCATTTAGTTCTTTTTTATTTTTAATTTTTTTGTTTTCAAATTGATTTTATTGGTACATTTTATATACAGATTATGAACATATTTAATTATCAATCTTACTTAAAAATACCTCACAGAGACATGCAGAATAAAGCCTGACTAAACATCTAGATGTTATGATGCAATCAAGTTAACACATGAAATGAACCACCACTGTGGATGTAAAGAGAGTCGATGCACCCAGCAGTGGCTGAGTCCCATAAATTCCATGGAACAAGGACACAGAGGGGTATTTCAGTAAACTTGGTAAATCAGAATATTCATATATGAATACTAACCATCAGTGTGCTGTTCCCAGAAATTGCTATGCAAGAATTAATCATTTTTTGTGGCACCCAAACTCATTTGGGAAGAGCTCTTCCAAGAGATGAGAAGGACATGATAAGAATTTGGAAAAAAATAACTTTTATTACATAGACTTACTTATCAGCCAGAGATTATTGACTCTACCTGATACGATTAGAAAATGATGTAGTGTTAGAATTCAAACACACCCCATGACATCCATATTCAAAATTTTCTTTAGGCTTGGCAGCCTGTGACACAGAGACCATGTAAAGGGCTTTTCCTGGGATTCAGGCTCATGGGAAATATTTATTTTATATTTTACTTTTTTACTATCTCAGGTTAAGAAAAATGTCTTTAAAATTTACTTAGGAAGATTTTTTTTTTGTCAATTTAGGGCCTTATGATGAAGTAGCTTACATTGCATAGCTTATGTGTAATAGAAATTTATTTCTTACAATTCTGGAAGCTAGGACATGTAGAAGAAGGCTCCAGTAGACCTTGTGTCTGGCAAGAGGCCATTTCTTTGCTCGTAGACAATACCTTCTTGCTATGCTGTCAGATGGCAGAAGGGATAAGTGGGCTCCTTTGAATCTGTTCTGTAAAGGCTAGGTTTCCATTGTGGTAGAATCGCCATGACCTGTTTAATCATCTCCCAGAGCCCTGACATTGTAATGCTATCACCTCAGGTGATAAGATTTCAACATATGAATTCAGAAGGGGACATAAATATCCAAACCATAGCAAGTGGTAACTTCAAAATCATTTGAGATGATTAGTTACTTGGTAGACAAGTATCTTTTAATCTCAGCCAAGTTTGGAATCAAGCACAGGCATGTTTAATAGAGTAAAATCCATGGTAACAATAATTTTTTGCATTGCATTTGAAAATAGTCTCTGTGTATTAGTTTTCAGTATTTATAGTAATTCAGAGAATTTGATCTTTGTATAGGTTGAGATAGACTTGCTTAGGCTTTGATAACAACCAAACTAGCAAAAACCCCTGTGAGTCACAGGGACTTCCAGAGTTCTCACGCATGTGCTCTGTGTCCCTGAAGGGCAGACACAATTCTATTTCATCCTGTGCTCATGACAGGCAGACTGATGGGGCCTCAATGTGTGCTGAATTCTGCATAAATGAGCCTGAAGGAAAAAGAGACAGTGGGAGCTCTTGGGGTGTTTGTCTAGAAGCTAACGCATGCCACTTCCATTCATTTTATTGGCTAAAACAAGTCATATGGCCCAGCCTACCTTTGATGCATGAGGACACACAGTCAGGCTGTGAATACAGAAAGGAGGGAGTGAGGGCCGGGGACTTAGCTCAGTGGTTCCGGCGCCTGTCTTGCAGGCGCAAGGACCCGGGTTCGATCCCTGGTAACCACATAATACTGGGCGTGGAGACTCACGCCCAGCAGCAAGCAGTACACATACCACAGTGCCGGGCGTGGTGGCTCATGCCTGTAATCCCAGCACTCGGGAGGCAGAGGCAGGAGGATTGCTGTGATGTGAGTTGGAGGCTGAGCTCAGGGCTAGCCTGAACCACAAAGCGAGACCCTGTCTTAAAAAAAAAAAAAAAAAAAAAAAAAAAGAAAGGAGGGAGTGAATTATGGGTCCTTGGACCAGGGAGGTAGCTCAGTGGTGCCACACCCACCTGGTAAGCACAAGGTTCAGAGTTCGGTACCCAGTACCAGAAAAATAAATTATTGGTTATGAGACTTAGTGCCTATGACCATCCATTAAAATAATGCTAGATCTTCCCCAAATAAACAATTTATATAATCTGTTTATACCTGTAATGTGAAAGCCAAAGACACTGAAGTTTATTGGTAATAGTGGAAATTTTAGGGAAATGGATATCCATCATTCAAATCCACTACTTACCATAAGGTTGCACTCTAATACCCATGCATTTTGTACAGCAGAAGCATGAGTCACAGATGGGTATTTCATAGGCATGATGGCATGTGAAAGAACAAAAGAGAAAGTCCCCAAATTCTGGCAGGATAGTATACTGCCAGGTGTCAGCTGTGTACCTGCCTGGGTCCACAGCTGACAGGATACTGAAGCACTTAGAAGAATATTGTGCACATATTTCTAGCTCAGGAAAATACAAAAAGATTCTTACTTGTCTTCGTTACTTTCTAGTTGCTGAGACACAAAACCTGACACTCACAAATGTGAGGAAGAAGTGATAATTTTGGTCCACGGTGTACAGAAATTTCATTCCATAGTCATGTGGCTTCAAGGCAGAGTGGCCCGGCAGAGGAAAATCAGCTCAGGGCATGGCACAGAACCAGAGGACTGCGGAGGAGTGTGAAAGAGACAGCTTTCCAGACCACTCCCTCCCTAGGAGGGACCTTTCCCTCCCTCCCTCCCTCATACCTACACTCGGCTTCACCTCCCGTCGCAGCAGCGGCCTAATCCACTGAGAAGCGCCCTGGCCCCTGACCCAGTTATCTTCTCGAAGCCTCACCTGTGATCACAGCAGGCTTTGGAGGGACATCTAGACATACATCATAACACCGCTGAATATATACTTCCTTTACATCATCATAAAGTTGAAATATCTTAAGTCAAACCATTGCAAGTCGAAGACCATTTGTACTTATGTTCTAGAGAATAATTAATGATTTAGCAATCAAAAAATCAGTGAGGTGAAAATGCACTCAAAATTTTAAATGCTATTAAAATATTTAAAGACATCTAAATAATTAAATTTTCATATGTGTTTATACATAAATTTGGGCCTCTTTAAAAAGGATGGTTAGCATTTCGAAAGTTGTCCGTGGAGACAGAGTGTGGCAAAGCTCCCAGGCAAGGAGGCAAGCGTGACGTCTGGATCACGGAAGGCCAGCGCTCATGCGGAGAATGACTTCAAGCTCCGCACCTGCCACCAATCAGAAACGGTGGTCTTCATTTTTTCTGACATGAGATCAAACAGGGTTTTGATAGGATGGTCCAGATCTAACATCAGAGTAGGAGATATAAAAAGTGGTTGCCATTAGGCTCAGAAGGATCTGTGAACCTTTTCATTGGCCTCCTCTCCCCAGTTAGTACTTCTTTCTGCTACTATTAATTGGCCTACACTTACTCTGCAGAGGATACTTAATTTTCTTATTTTTCATATTTTTAATAAATGTAAAAATCCATTACTTCATTTCTTGTCCAATTCTTTGTTCAGAAAAACAAGAGCCTGGAACTGACCCCTGGAAAGACCACAGCACCCCCAAACCCCACTAACATGGTTGCTGTGTACTGAATCTGAAAATCTAAGCTAAAATCAGGCCTATAGATTTATTGCTATAACAAATATTAATTTTTTAAAACCATAGTAATCTTCAAACAGAAATTACCCTTTTGGGTATCAAAAACTTGCATTTAATGTTGATAAATGCTATTGTAATCTAAGTTTTGTTTCCTTTCTTTTCTGAACACTTCAGCCTGTGTAATTATCAGTGACTGCAACATGTAGGATTCTAGAAAAGTAGAAATGTAAGGCTTAGAAAGGTAGAACTAATGAAGTCCTGAAGATTCAGTCTTTTAGATTTCTAGTAGATGGCTATCTTTATTATTTAGAATACAAAAATATAATTATATTTAAAAAATATGCTCTCTACACTCTATAAAGTCTCTTTGTAAGACTAAACTATGGTACAGGTAGGTGATAGTTGTATAGGTGAAGTGTTTGAATTGGTTGGAGGTAGAGAAAAACGCAAATAATATTGTATTTCATGAAATTCATTTTTTTGTGGATCCTTTCAAGTGTAGGCCTAGGTAGTGATTTAACTCTAATGAATAAGAACAAGTGAAATGCTCACAAAGATATGGCACAACTTCTACAAAGCCTGTACATATATTTATTTATGGCTTCATTTGTACCTAAAGAGAAACTATAATGGTGTCGTAAATAGCACAAATCTTTTGCATCCAAGTCGAAACATCTATTCCATGTGGCTTAGGGGTATGTATAAAGCTTCCATATGGGAAAAACATTTTTTGATACCAAAATGAATGAAAGAAATAAGCATCAAAGAACCTACTGCAAAGTTTGACAAATATCTACACATACAATTTTTTTTAAATTATAGTTTTAATGTCCACATATTTTATTTTGCATCATATAGAAGTTTTTGCCAAAAACCATAGCGTTTCATATGTGATTTACAGTGTACACAGCTGTATGTGCATGCTTATGCATATTAGCCCTACTCTATTTCTATGTGCCTTCCGTTTGTGCAGCCTACGGGATGCTCGGCTGTTGGACTCGCTCACAGTGAAACTAAAGACACGCCGATGCTCTGGAAGCAAATGCCAACCGACAGAATAATGATTATATGTTTGATTTATGCAGTTTATTTCTCCCAAAGGGCTCACTTTAAATTAAGTGCACATTGAATCGAGTGATCGCACTGGGGGCAGGCGATCCGAGGGTAAGCTGACTTTGTCTTAATGTCACCAACGATGTGGGGGTGGGACAGCAGAAAGCAAACAACCCTGGGGTTGTCCAGTGAAGCTGAGCTCGTGCTCTTTCCCGCCACCCCGGTGGCGGGTCCTTGGAGGCCGCACGTCATCGCTTAGACCCTCTTTTGTCCACACGCTGCACTGCAGAAGTCCCAAACCAAGGCCCACGGCCCGCAATTGGCACACAGCAGTGTTTCATTTGGCTTTTATCATGTTTAAAATATTTTTAAGCCAACATTTTGAAATTGGAAGCTTTCACATAAAAATCCAGATTTCTGGCATCTCCCGAAAAAAAAAAAAAAGGTAGAAGATCTGGGAACACTGAAGTCACGTCACCACGCCACAGTCTGGCTGCTGGGCCGCGGCCACCCTCGTTAGACAGACAAGCGGCCCCATGCAGTCCGCTCTGGAGCTCCCTGCTTCACATCACTGATGAGCGCACTTGCGCGAGTTCCTTTTTAGTCGTAAGTCACATTGCTCTACCAGTGTCTTTCTCAAGAGACGCAGCAGTTACATCATGAAATCAGGTTGTCCTTGTGTGTTCTCCCTAACGCACTGCGAGACGATTTTGCTGTCCAGCCTCCCACCAATATTCATACAAATTTGAGACCTGTTCACAGTGTAAGCACAGAAGTTTCTCAGAGCTTTCCGTAAGGGATCGCGCTGCCCCTCGCCACCCCGCTCCGGGAGACCAGGTTAGATCAGCAGTGGGACGAGAGGAGGGCGGGGGAGAAGCAGGAGCGCCTTCCTGCCCGGCCGGCTGTGCTGGCTGCTTGCCGGGCTAGCTCTGTCTGCCTCCTTTTGCTTTATCAGCTGCTCCCTGCTGGGCTGTGGCAGCAGAAGGTGCAGGAGGTAGACTTCAGGGCTGGCGTGGATGCAGAAACTTGCTTCCTCTGGTTGGCCTCCCAGCTGCTTGTAGTTCTTATCTGCGTCAGCACAACAATAATCCTTTGCTGTGGCAGCAGCAATTTTTTATTTTTATGATAGGGCAGCTGCCTGCAGTTTACAGTGTTGGTTTACTTTTACAAAGACAGCTCCACTGTGACCTGATCTCTCTGATTATTAAAAAACAAATCAGAACAACTTTAGTTTTGGAGGTTGTAATTAGCTTTATTTGTGATTCTAGAACACAAGCAATAGTTCAGACCAAATGTGATTTAGAACGCCTCTCCCTACCAACAAACACTGGTTATATATGGAGGTATAAAAAAAGAAGTGCATACAGGAAGTAGAAAAATAAAGTGCCTGATTGGTTACAGCCTGCATCTGTCTTAGTGACTGTAATTTAAAGGAACGCCTGCTTGTAACTGGCTCAGAATCAGCCACATTTACAAGAGTAGGTGATACTCTATGCATCAAGTTAGGTTACAGTTCATCCAGTGTTGAAAACTCTTTTCAGATTGTACCTGAAATATGTACAGGGACAGCTTTAGGACACACTTTGTCTATCCGCGTGCCCTATTCCTTTTGAACAATCCAGCCCAATGACGTTGAAAATTTGAGTGACATGGGTATATTCCTAGAAAAGTTTTATAAAACTGACCATTAAAAGGTAAAATATATGCATGTGTTTTTAATTGTTAAATAGTTGATTAGAAATTTAATACTTTCCTTTGTTCAAAAACAATTCCAGGCTTCACATGGCTTCCTTACTGAATTTGATCAACTATTTTTAAAAGGCTTAGTAGAAATCACTCACAAATTCTTCCTAAAATAGCAGTGGATGAATAATCCATCTCTTTCTCATGAAATAATCCATCCATTTCTCATGAAATTATCTAATCCTTTATCCTATACCTAGACAAAGGATGAAAAAATTGAAGGTCAATCTCATCTATTAATAATGTTTCAAAAGTAATTAAAATAATCACCAATCTAATCTAATATGTTCCATTATAACTAATTATTTCACTTTCTAGAAGTGCTAATTGGTTTACATTTTGAAAGTGAGTCAGTATAATTCATCACATTAAGAGAACAAATAATAAAAATTAAATGTGTATAAATTACTTGAGAAAATTTGTGGTTAAGCATTTTACTATAGATTCAAGGAGATTTTTTCCTTGGATCTAATATTTCCTTACAATAAAAATAATGAGATTAGGGCCAAAAATGCTTGTCCTTTTCTATTCAGTGTTTCAGTGGAAATCTTAGTTCATGAAGGCAATGAAAATAAATAAAAGACATAAAAATTAAGCTGGAAGAAGCAAACTTATGTTTATTCATAGATGGTATTAAATTTTAGATAGAAACATTTAAGAACCTAAAGGCAAATTATGAATATTGATTTGTGAGTTTAGCAAAGTTGTATTTCAGCTTAAACTTTCTATGTTATATATCAGGGAAAACACATGAATGAAAACAAATATTGTTTGATGTAAAAATGTCAAATATATCCTAATAAATCTATCAAAATATATACAAAATATATATAAATGGGAAAATTTTTCAAGGATCAAAATAAGTGAGAAAGTATATTTTATTCATTTTTTAAAATTTTCCCAAATTTATTTAAAGTTTGTGCCAATCAATAAAAATTCCAGCTTTTTATGTGTTTACGTGTATATTTTTGTAGCCTGATAGAATAATTCTAAAATTTATCTAACAAGATCACTTTGTTTGGAAAGCACTGGGTAGTGGAGGCTGGCAGACCCCAGCCCTGGGCATGGGTGCCTAATTTGTGCCACCTGCAGTTGCTGCACACTGAGTTGCACCCAGTTTACTGAGAGTGTCCCTGGGCATCTGTGGCGGGGTCAGGCATGGAGGTAGGCAGGCCCCAGCCCCAGGCACCAGTGTCTAGGAGGTAATGTTCTTTAAAAGAATCATACCATATCAACATATGTGTATCCATACATACAGCAGCTCAGTTTGTAATATCTAAATCCTGGAAACAGCCCAAATGCTCATCAATAGGAGACTGGATATGAAAGATATGGATTTTTAATAAAATGGAGTATTACTTAGCCACCAAGAATGATAAATTTGAGACATTTATACTCAAATGAATATACCTTGACGATATATTCATAAGTGAAATAAATAGGACACAGTTATGCAAAGATCATATTTTTCTCTAATATTAAAGGTGTAAATGAGTGCCAAAATTTATGGTAGGTATTGTGAAATAGGAAGAAAATGGGGAGAGGGGTAAGGAAAATAAAGACAACTTGATAAGTTTGCATCTTCTCCCACCACTGCAACAGCAGCCACAGTGGATCAAAAGTCCAAAGCCACACATTTTCTGGGAGTGTACAAACCAGCTTCCCCACTGTCTTCTTGCGGAGTATGGTATTGCCGTTGGGGTAGTCTGTATGCAGAGTGAGCTGCCTGCTGTCTGTTCAGCGGTGTCTCGTGAGTGGTTCTACCCACTCTGGTTAGTACTCTACTATGAAATTGTTTGGCACACTCTTAACACCTCTTTGCTGATAAATCATATTATTTTGGTGTCAGAGCCCAACTGTTGTGCTGAGATTAGGTGAGATCTGTCTGTCCATAAAACCTCTAATTTGGTTTGCACACTTGAATTGTGGAGTCACAAATTGAATTTTAACCATTCCACAACTTCTAGAGTTTTTTTTTTTTTTTTTTACAAAGAATGCGTTCATTGAGAGAACTACCTTCCAAAAAAATCTGTATTCCAACTTATATAAAATTTTAAAAATTGGATTAATTTGCTTTTATTTTTTTCCTTTCTGTTTTCAATATTTCTCATGCATTTCATAGCCTAGGGTAAAGAAGCACTCAATCCAAGTCTATCTAGGAAGCTTGGCCTAGGACAGCATCATTTATGGTTAAGGAAGATCATTGTTGTCCTAAGTAATATTTGTGGTTTCCAGCCTTAGAAGTTGGGATTTCTGGATGTTTTTTGGGTATTATATCATA
Source organism: Petromus typicus (assembly GCA_004026965.1). Lineage (NCBI taxonomy): Eukaryota > Metazoa > Chordata > Mammalia > Rodentia > Petromuridae > Petromus > Petromus typicus. The sequence goes on from PVIR01013539.1 coordinate 32,841, forward strand.
AATATGGATGGATGTGTTGCAGTATAAACATTTTTAAAATTACAAAATGCTTTCTCCAAATAAAAGAAAAACCATACAAGTTATGAAGAAGTATGTATCATGTATCCTGACTTTCAGAATCTTTTCCTTTTTTTTTTTTTTTTTTTTTTGAGACAGGGTCTCGCTTTGTGGTTCAGGCTGGCCCTGAGCTCAGCCTCCAACTCTCATCACAGCAATCCTCCTGCCTCTGCCTCCCAAGTGCTGGGATTACAGGCGTGAGCCACCACGCCCGGCACTGTGGTATGTGGTACTGATCGCTGCTGGGCATGAGTCTCCACGCCCAGTATTGTATGTACTTACTGGGGGATCGAACCCGGGTCCTTGCATTTGCAAGACAGGCGCCAGAACCACTAAGCCAACTCCCCGGCCCTCTTTTCCTTTTTTTCTGCCTTTATAATATTCATGGTGCTGTGATACCCTGCAATGTCAAGAAATTTGTGTTTTCTGAGGGGAATATTTGAATTGATATTTTTCCCATCTGAACATGAAATCAGAATGTTAGAGTTACTTCTTTGTGGCAGGGAAATCTGCCTCCATCCCAAAGCCACCATTGGCATAATTTTAACACAATAGCATTTTTGCCTTTTTGGAGAAATGGTTAATTTCTGTTATTTTGGAAGGGATTGTACACTTGTATTTAATTGTGAGCTTTGCTTTGTCCTTCTTTTAGATTTTGCTGCCGAGTTTGACTGTTTACTCTTTCGTATCTTTGTATAGGAAATCTTTCTGCCTAAGAAAGCTGAGGAATTTGAAAGTATCAGCCAATATTTGCTTTAGAAAGTTTATGTGATATGAAAATGTATACAAGTTGGATATAAAGACAATTTAACATGATGATGACCATGAGAAAAAGTTATCATAGGAAAATTTTGTCTCTGCCACTTAAAATGGATCTTGGTAAAAGACTATCTGCTGAGTACTGTCCATGAATTAGCAATTTCCCAACTATTGCCCTCAGCTGTTTTAGAGGTAGATTTTCTCACTGTCAGGATGAGGAAGTGAAGGCTAAAGGAGAAGCAATTTATTAGGAATTACATATTGATCAAGTAGGAGTATTAGGATTTGAAGTCAGGTCTTTGTGACATTGAAGTCCTTTTAATAGGTTGCTTTCAGTGGTAAGCTTATTTTGCTGTGTAATTTTATGGACTTAACAGTTATATGGGGTCTGTGTGCTTTTTGGGGAGATGATGAGAGCATCTTTAGTTGTGTAAAGAATTTTTGCATTAGTTTAGGTGCACATGTGGTGCTGTTGTTGTCCTTGTTTGGGTATTAAACATAGTGATGAGATGGATGCTGTATTAAAGTTAAGAAGAATATTATATGTATCCTGTTGTTTTAAAAATTTGTCTTAACCAGTACCTCCATGTATGGTTGAAGATCACATTTCCTCTTGCCTCCTTTCTTGTACGGTTCAGGGTTAGAATTCACCACTGAGCTGGCATTCAGAGAGATCTGGGAGGTACTGGGAAGTGGACGCTGTTGTCCTGGGAAGATTCTGGTGGTTAGAATCGGCTGGTCTCTGGACATTTCCAGGAGCTTCCGTGCTGCGCTCTGTTACTTCCTCAGACTTCCACCCACCATATTTTCTCCCAGTTGTGGCAAAGGAGGTGCTTTCAGACTTTTCCACGAGGTTCACTTGGTGGGTTAGAGTGGTTTCTTGATTCCCAGGGACGAATAGCTTTTCTCTGAAGATACTCTGAGCAGTGTTATTCAGATCTTCACTGCTGTGTGCTCTTGTGTTTGTGTCCCCTGACTTTCTATATTCTATACTTTTCCAGATGACTTTCTGCTATCAACTTAGTTTTTTGATCAAACTAAGGCTGACATTTAAAGTGTGACCTCTTATACATTGAAATAGATGACATATTTGTTTTCTATTTTGGTTTTAGAGTAAGGATAAATTCAAATGGCAAGTCAGTAATCAAAAGTTTTTAGAAGAATCTAAAGTTGGCAGAAGTTCTAATGTAATTCCTCAATATTTGAAAGCTTGTATTTTATAGTGTGGTTGTACTATTGAATTTTATTTTATTAAAAACCATTTATTGAATATCTGTCTGTAAGGCCCTGAGATAATTGTGCTGGAAAATATATACCAGAGGCTCAAATCTTTAATTCAGGTCTAGAAAGAATAATTGATCTTGCAGAAATCACAAAATGATGCAAATACTTGAGGTACTATTTTGATTAAAACTTCCAGTGTTCTATGCAATGGTCTGAACTACTTCCTGCTCTTGAAAGATTTTTAATTCAACTGAAATGAATTTATATTTTTTAATCCACTTTGGTGAATTCAAATGGATCACGTTTAAAAGTACTTAGAGTCAAAGTCACTTTTTCTAGTTTTTAGTAATTTTTGTGCATTTAGACACTCTCATGGTTTCGAGCCATTACCTCATGCAGCTAGCCACATAGTTTGTATTTGTTCATTTTTCTCCCAGTATTGGTTTGTCAAAAATGAATTCCAGGTCAAAAACTTATGCTTCTCGCTGACACTGGTGAAAAATAGAAGAGAAAAATAGAGGAAGGCAAGAGGTTTGGTTATTCTCCAATAGAATATTGTGTTACAGGATTTCAGTAGAAAATCAAAGATATTCCTCTGAGGGACGTTAGCTAAAATGTGCCATGAGAACACTTGTAATCTCTCTGCAGCACCATATGCTTGTTTGGAAATTTTTGGCAAATGTTTGATTTTGAAGTGAATTAGCTTCGAGGTGAGTTCCCTAAATTTCAGAGATGGACAGTTACACACCGTGAAGTGAGTTTTGAAAGACAACAGTTTCACAGCAAGCACGTATCTCTAACATACTTAGGCATCCATGCGGTAAGCAGGTGGATATTAGTTTCAATGTGAACATTTCACATCCTTGGCATAAGGAATTCTAGGCTGCCAATCTTGTGTTTTCAAAAACCTGCAGTAAGCTTGTTGTAAAAAATACCTAAGCTAATGTATCAACCTGGTATGCAGAACTACTTTTCAAAAATTGAGCTCTTTAAGTTAAAAATATTAATTGCAAACAGATTTCATTTGCTTGTTCCAATGAATCTGAACCCATAGCCAGATTTTTGTTTTGACAGTACTGGGATTCTGAGAAAATGGGGGGTGGTTAAGAGAATCATGTTAAAATATGGATGTTATATTTCTGCTAACTAGCAGGAACTTTGGCTTGGCAAACTGTACTTGACATAGAGTCTGTTTAGAAATGATTTTTATGCTTTATTGGTGAAAAATAGCCTTATGGAGCTCTCACTTTTGTACCTGTTTCACCACCAGAAGGTCCTTATTTCTTAGAAATTAAACTTCATTTTTGTTTTCTTCCAGAATGAGCAACTAAGCAAAAGAAATAAATTGCTAGCCATGCAATAATGATGAATGTAACCACTTTTTGGAAGGTGTCCAGCCACAATATACATTTTTACACAAAAATCTGTCTTTTAAAAAATGATGGAATTAGTGAGCTTTAAGATATGATACATTGCTTAGTCCACACTTTCTCATAATGCAAGAATACATGAATCAGCAGATAAGAAGATAGTGAGATGGATGCAGTGCTCTGTAATATTAGTGCACATCTTTTCTCAGAATTTTAACTGATCATCTTCATAGTTGCTCTGCTTTCTACTCAGTTGATGAGTGTTTTATCATTTTGATTGGCTTTCACATACTGTTGGTCAACAATTCCAGTTGATGAAAAAGTTAAATGTAGTTTATGCTTTCATCTGTCTTACTTGACATTTCTTTCTGATTTATAAAATGAAATGGCTCCTAGTACAAATTAGTTTGCCCTTCTTTATATTTGCTAGTCATGAAGCCAGGAATCTCTCTGACGATCACTTGGGTTTTGCAAAATAGTTATCTGATTCTGTTGACTGTTCATGCATTAGATTCATTCCAAGTGAACCTTGGGATTGCAAAACTGTTTATAGTATGACTGAACGGAACATAACGGATTGGTAAATAGTCAGAGATATCTACAAAAGCAGAGATTATTTCATTTATTTATTAATTTAGACATTTGAAACAAACATATAAGTAAGAAGGTAGGAAGCAGGGCACAGACCTGACGCCCTGTGGACTGAGGAGCTCTTTCAGGTCAGGGGACTGAGGAAGGCTCTGTGGCAGTTTCCCATTTAAAATAGTACCTGAATTCCAAGAAGACATTAGGCATGATTAAGAGAATGTGCTGTAAGTTAGGACTGGGTCTGCTGTGTCTGAGAAAGAGAAAAAATGTCTTGTGTCGTTGGAGTCTAATGAAGGAGGTAGAGGGCTGTTGGATGCGAGTCAGGGTTTATGCAGAGATATTTGAGCTTGATAAATCATGTAAAATTGTAAATACAGTAAATTCTATTTTCTTCTGAGTGTGGCAGAAGACCCTGGAAGGTATTAAGCAAATGATAAGATCTGGTATATGTTTTAAGACGGTTACTCTGACTTCTTTAACAAATATCTATTTTAAAGATAGTAGCAAGGCAATGGAATAGAAAACAATCCAACTGAGGAATAACTAGGATAATTTGGGTCAGGTGATCCCAGAAATACTTACAAATGTTGAATTTCTTTGTGAAGTGTATAGCCATGCCATCAGGGCCTGGCATATTTTAAAGAACTGATATACCACGAACTTTCAAGTTATCACGGTCTGACATCTGAACAATTTGGGTTATGACTATAATTTTAGTTTTAACTTCCCAACAAAGTCTACAGTTATGACCCAAATGCTGGCCACTGGTGCTTCCAGATGGTCTCAGACATAGACTTAACCCTCAAAGATTTCTGGAAGGAACATGATGACATCCTTTCTTATGTGGAGTTCATTGAGAAATCCCAGGCCAATGTTTCTCTCAGGATCCTGAGATCTTTCTCAAGAATTAATGACTGTGGAGAGGGGCCTGAGCTTTTAATTGACCAACTTGAGTTACAATCAGCCCTCAGAACTGAGTGAGCTTGTGAGTCACGTGTCCTCTATATGTTATTGATATCTGAGGTCCTGTAAGTTTTGGTAATAATTGACTAGATCACATTTGGTGCATACTTTGACCTTAGTGGATCTCTGAATCCTCAGATGTATTAGTGAAGAACCACTCAAAGTTGTGAAGAGAAAGGAAATTAGCACACAGTGATATTTTAAGGATTTAAGTGGGTACCCTACCATCTGAGGTGATTTTGGCTGAAAATAGTAGAAGATTCTAACTCAAATGGACTCAGATAGACAATAAAGACATTTATTTTCTTTCATCTCTGATACTCTAACGGATAAAGTATATTCTGGGTAGAAGACATGCAAGTCAACAGCATCTTTAGGTTTTCAGTGCTTCCTGTTCTGACATTCCTTCTCCTCAGGCCAGACCTCCTCACTGGGGTGTGATGGTTTTCCATGACAACAGGATCTTTATACATACGTCCATGTTCATGATGCGAGGGATGAAGAGAGAGAGAGAAAAGGAGGGAGAGACAGAGACACACAGGCAGGTGGGCAGGCAGACAGAGAGATAGGATATTCCTTTTTGCTGATATGTTGGGCCAGTTTTGGTCATAAGCTCATCTTGGGACCATTATCAGTTTCATGGTCATTGATATACCCAAGATTGGGTTAGACTTAAGTAGAATTTCTCCAGTGAGACTGAATGCCCAAAACACAAAGCTTATAAAAGGAAGGAGTATTGTTGGGCAGGCAATCACCTGTAGGTATGAGAATTACTTAGTATTTATTATATTAAAATACAATTAGCAAGCATTATTTGCATTTTAAGATTTTAAGTGACCAAAAATATAGTGTGGATAACTTTTGAAATAATGACAAGCTTTGCTTTCCTAAAAAATTATAGCAAAGAATCCTTAAAAATACCGCTATTCAAATGAAATTAAAATGTCTTAAATCATAGGAATGTGGTCATTTAATGATCTACCTCATACTAAAGAATCGTTGTAAGTTATGTATAATGTGGTATGTTGTAGACTGTTGAAATTTGAATGTTATTTTACTTAATAAATTTTGATATATTTTTCCTTCCCATCAGTGTTATTTCTTTTAAGTTCCACCAGATTTTTTTCTTTTTCATGAGATAATGACATCTAGTTACAAGGCCATGTCATTATACTCCCAAATAATGATGTTAGCAGAAATGGTCTGAAGTGATTGACACAAGAGAGTCTCCAATGAAAATGATATTTTGAAGGAGGATGTTCTGATGATGACAGTATTCTATGCAAGATATTATATACATTTAGTAATTATACAGTGTTGAAAAAATTAAAGTGTGTGGCTGTGATAATATTCACTTTGATTTGGCTCAAACTGCAATTTGCAGTTAAAAACCCATAGACGATGATCTGTTCAAGTGACAATGGCTGAAAGCTAAGTAACACTAATTTATGCCAACTGTATTTTATACTGAGCATGATGCTTTCCATCTTTTCAAAGTTCTCTGTTTTCAGTAAATTACTATCTTTATTTCACTGAAAGCTTTAATTCACATAAAATATTTTTAATAGTTTTTCTTCCAAATCATTCTTCTAGTAGATGTACATTATGATTAAGTTCAGAAGGGCAGTGATGTATTAAGATGTTTAAACATGATTTGCATGAATCTAGGGAGAGAAGGAATGCCTCTCGCTGTGAAGTGGTCCCTACATAGTCTTAAAGGTACAGACTCTTGACAGCCGGCAAAGACTTTATTAGGGGAGATTTTATTGGCCAGCTCAATTTAATACATTTTTCCCCCAGAGCAGCAATGTAGCTCTAACTGTTCTCCAGAGTAGAATTTATCCAGTCCACAGAAATGGCAGCCACACAACGCCAAGTGCAGTCTGCTGTCTTCCTGCTGGTTTTCTTGCCATGCTTGTCTCCCTGTTTCTGCTCTCTGTGGATCACTTCTGACGTAATGTTGCTTTCTGACTTTCTTCCACTGCTCTGCACCCATCTCTTATACCTTCTGCTGGCACCCTTTTGTTCCTTTGGCATTTAAATGAAATTGTTCCCTAACGTTCTCTTCTACTCTCTTCTACTTCTACTTCTCTCTTCTACTTCTCTTTCTCAGCCTCTTCCCCCGAATCTTCTGGTGGCCTATAAACAACTTCACCTATTTCTCCCGGTTGTGGAGCTGAGAAGAGCAAGATCAAGACCCAGGCACGTGTGGTGTCCTGACGGCCCAATTCCTGTCAACCATAGTGCCTTCCTGCTCTGCTCTCACAAGGCAGAGGAACAGACAAGGTCTTTCTGGCCTCTTTGACAAGGGCGTGAATCCCACCCATGAGGGTCAGTCGTCATGATATATGATTTTCCAAAGACCTTATTTCCTAATAGTCCAACAATGTTGACTAAGTTTCAACATATACATTTTGGAGGAAACAAGTATTCAGACAATAGCAGTGCATCCCAGAAAACTGCATTTTAAAAAAGTAACCCAAGGTCAGCAATATAGCTCAGTGGTTCCAGCGTATGCCTGGCAAGTGCAATATCCCAAGTTCGATCCCTATTAACCACATCCCACAATGCCAGGCATGGTGACTTATGCTCACCAGCAATCAGAACCTCATACCACAATGCTGGGCATGGTGGTTCATGCCTAATCCCAGCACTGGGGTGGCAGAGGCAGGAGGATTGCTGTGAGTTTGAGGCTTACCTGGGCTACAGTGAGTTCAGGGCCAGCCTGAACTACAAAGAGAGACCCTGTCTCAAAACAAACAAACAAAAAAAAGTAACTCAGGTGATTGTATGTGGAAAATGAGGGGGCCAAACTGTAAAAGATTATTTTTTGATCCTTTCCTTTAAAATGTGTGCCAATTTCTTTAAGTCCTTCAACACTTAAAGTGTCTCTGAAACTTTTGTGGTGTTCTTGCCTTATTTTAAGCAGCTTCTAGTTGAACAAGATCGTAGACAAGAGCTGTGTGATAATTTAAAGAATTGCACGGTGCTTAGAGTAGGAGGTAGTTACTGAGAATGGAAACTGAGGCAGACTGAATTTAAGGAATATAGCAACAGGTCATATGTCAGGCAGCTTTGCGTCACTGTGCAGAATACCCAGGAGATCCAAAAAGGATGTGCTTTTGGAGCTGGTGATTTTAGAGCTTTCACTACATGATCAGCTGTGTCCGTTTCTGTTGGGCCTGTGATGAAGCAGAACACTGCGGCAGAAGTAGATGGTGGAAGATGGCTACTCGCCTACCAGCAGCCAGGAAGTAGAAAGTGAGCAAGAGGGACAGACAAGATCAGTGAAGTCCACTCCCTTTGACCAGGTCCTGTATTCTGTTTCCATCACTCATGAAAGAATTTCATCACGCTATGATCACTTTATGAATTAGTCCATCGTTGAAATTAAAGCTCTCATGATTCCATCACCTTGTGAAAGTCCATTCTGTGAAATAGGAGATTTTGCTGGAGCAGATCATATCTAAACCATAACAGGTCTTCTGTGATGCCTCCCTACACTCCTCCTTCCCCAGTTTCCTGATGGAACCTTGCAGACACACAAAGCAAGCAAACTGACAGTACAGTGTGGCGTGCTGTGGAAGGGCTGGGCCATGTGCGTTCTCGTGTGTCTGCTGGTCCTTGAAGCAAACAGGTAGATTATCTGTTTGGCCTTAAAGATCTACATCTTAGCTTTCAAGAGGAGGAGGAGGAGGCAAGGTTGTAGGAGGGGAAGGGGAAGAAAATCCCACGATAAGGGAGAGATGAAGGAGTGGGGAGAAGGAGGAGGAGAGGCAATGACATCTTTGATGGGGGCTGTCCCACCTCGGGGCAACGCATTCCATTCCTTTCTTAGAACTCACCAAGCAGCCTTCAGGACTGTGGTTTGGCTTCCGTGGCCAAGTCTTTAAGGCCCAGAATACTGACCTCAACTTGGAGAAGGTTTGAGCTCAATTGCCAATCTCTGAATCACATTAGTGAAAATATGGAACTACGCAGTGTTTGTCCTTTCCTAAGGTACTCATAATTACATTTCCAGAAATTATCAATCCACTATGAAGTAATTATTAAAGTGGGTAATTAATTCACATAAGTATTTCTAGGATTTAACCTTAAGAGCAGGATGCAAGAGGGCCGGGGAGTTGGCTCAGTGGTTCCGGCACCTGTCTTGCAAGCGCAAGGGCCCGGGTTCGATTCCCCGGTAACCACATAACAATACTGGGTGTGGAGACCCACACCCAGCAGCAACCAGTACCACATAGCAGTGCCGGGCGTGGTGGCTCACGCCTGTAATCCCAGCACTCGGGAGGCAGAGGCAGGAGGATTGCTGTGATGTGAGTTGGAGGCTGAGCTCAGGGCCAGCCTGAACCACAAA
>PVIR01013540.1:0-42120 GCA_004026965.1 Petromus typicus
GTGACTTCCAACATTTTATCTCAGGGTCTCTCATTCTAACTAACTAGATCCACCGTTCAACTAACTAGATTCACCATGCTTCAGTGATCATATATATTTCTAACTGTGGATGACTTCCAAATCTACATCACTGTCCTTCATCTGAACTCCACATACTCACTTTGTATTTTTCTGAACATCATATCATCAGTTGGATTCTTATGCTAAGACCACATTTCACCTACTTCTGAACTTCTCCCTCTCCAGCTCCAGTTTGACATCACTGACCTGTGCTTTCATGTTAGAGTCTTAGAAACTTTTTTGGCACTTCCTCTTCCAGCACCACCTTTGTCCGGTCAGATGTCCAATCGTGTCAATTTTATCTGTTAAATCATTCAGAATGCCTGCACCTCAGATGCTATAATAAGAAACCTTGTGTCTCCCAAATTCATATGATGAAATCTTAACCAACAAGGTCCTGGTGAGAGATGTGGCATCTTTGGGGGATGATTAATTCATGAAAACAAAGCCCTCACCAAAGAAATCAATGCCCTAATAAAAGAAGTGCAAGGGAGATTCTACACCTCTTCCACAATGTGAAGACACAACTAAAAGGTGCTATCTCGGAGGAACAGGGCTCTGCCAGACTCAAAATCTGCCACTGCCTCAATCGCAGCTTCCCAATTGATAGAACTGTAAAAAATATATTTCCCAGATAAGCTACTCTGTCCATAGTGTCTTGTCATAGAAACCCAAATATACTAAGATACCAACCATTAATTCACTTCAGTCCCTCAGTCAATTACATGAGCTGTTCTGAAAATGTGTTTTCTTTAACTCTAATCAAACAATTTTGTGGACCTTTTCATTATAAGAATAGAACCCTGTTTGACTATAATTCTAGCACTGTGTGTATAGTGTTGAAATGGACAAGGCCCCTGCTTCTCTGCAGCTAGTGTAAGGACAAAGCTCTTGAGAGCTCTTCTATACAGAGCTCTCATATACAGGGCTCTTCATGCTAATTTGCCTTCTACCCATCTCCCTCTATCCTCAACTCATTTTTTCAGTTCACATTCTTCTGCTCTTACGTTCAACTATTTTATTCTCTCTTAGGACTTTCTGTCTTTGCAGATGCTATTTCCTCTGCCTGGGATTCTCACTTACACTCATAACTTTTTACCATCTGGTGAGTGTCTACACATTCTTCAAGATACAATTTCAATGTCATTTCCTCAGCAAAGCTTTCCTGGCAGTTAATCTTTCCTCTTCCATATTCTTCTTAGGACTCTGAAACTGCCTCTGTTACTTTATTGGTCATGCCATGCTATACTGTCGAGTGTGCATATGTACATTTGAGAGGGAATACTTGCAGAGGAGATGTAATTATTCTTGATTCTGTGGAGAGTTTACCACACAGTTACATGGTAGACAGTCAAAACTTGTCAATTATGATGAATAAATGAATATGAAGGTAAAAGGAAAAGTATTCATTCCATTTTTCTTATTCTTAACTCAGAAGAAAAAAAAAGAAAAAAAAACTAGAAGATATAAATGTTGGGTCTTTTGATGCGTAGCTTGGAATTTCTTTCAATTTTTATCTAAGGTAAATGACAGTTGAATTTTAACAATTTGTTCGTTGATTTTTTAAAAGGCTTATCAATGAAGTAGTAAATGTACAGTCTGAAAAAGCCTGCTAAAAATAATAAGCTTAAAATGGAAAACTGTCATTCAAAATGACAAAGGCCAGTAGGGTAGTGAAATATGTGTTGGCCTTCACTGCACTAGCAAGCTGGCAGGATTGGAGATGATACTTTTTCTCATCTGTAAACTGAGCTGGATTAACCCTTCCACACTGATAATTAGCAGTACTCCAGTAGTCTACAGAATTTACAGAAATGTCACTGAGGCATAAAATTGAATACAAAGGCAGCTGTCATTGGCATTCTTGGCAAAAGCAAACATGACCACACAGAAGCGAAAAGTCTGGAGAAGGAAATCTGAATTATGCTCAAGGACTCTGGCCAAAATCCCAAAAATCAATGCCACTATTCTATTTGTGCACAGAAGTAAAGACACATACTGAAACTGTTGAAACTTCGAAATATCAAAAGGAATGTGATTCTCGCAGTATTTAACCAAATGACACAGAAAAGTAACATAGTATGTTGACTTAGAGATAGGAGTTTGAAAATACCTACTAATAAACTTCCTTTGTCCCTTTCCATAATTTGGTGTAGTAGATAATTATAAAATATTTTTATTCCAAAACTTCTCTAAAGTTATTTATTCATTCATTCATTCATCCTTTCTTTCATTCACTCATTTTTGCAAAGCCTGGACTCTTTTTCTTCATAATGTACATGCAGATGAGTGACTAGGACAGGGTAGGGAGATGTCAGAGGCTGAGCCAACCTATCAAGCCAGCTAGATTTGTCAGTGTCTAGATTGCTTTCACATCCAGCCACTTTTGGGTAGTGTCCCAAACCACAGAGGCACCTTGGCTTGTTTAAGTTCCACTCCACGCCCATCTCATCAGTGTCATGCTCTGCTCCCCTGACAGCCACTCTGATGGTTTCTCAGCTCCTCTGCCTGAGACTGGCTACGATCTGAGAAGAGGAGGGGTATGGGAAGGACAGGCAGGGATGAAGAAGGCACCAGAGTACAGCTGAACAGCTGCCAGAGGAAGATGTGTCACTGCCACGCGCACAGAAGCAGACATTGGAGACATAAAACTCTGAGACTTGTGCTAGAATGAAATAGAGACTATTTAAAAGGGGAAAAATCTAGGGCACAGGGCACAAACATGCAAGTCCGTTGTCACAAATTCTGTTACAATCAAACCTTTAACATGATAACTCCATTCCAATGTAGTGATAAAGGAAGTGATACCTTAAAAACAGTTAAGAATGACAATAATGTTTTCTAAGAAGTTTTTTGTCTTTTAAAGTAAATTACTGATGTCCTTGATAAAATTAAAATAGTAAGTTAAACCAGGAACAAAAATAGTTTACAAATAATGTTTCATAAGTGGTTAAAGGGGCTTTAAAATTATTTAGAAGGGAATAAGAGATAGAAGAAGGATTGTAAAGGAGTATAATAGAGGAATGCACATATAAAAATACTATGTTTAAACTACATAGTTCATATAATTAACATTAACTAATAAAAATGTGTTGAAAACAAGAATACTTCAATTTCTACCATCAAAAATAAATTCTTTGACCCCACCCCCCGCTTCCAAACAGTGTCTATATGCAAGCAAATTTACACCTTTCAAAGTGTAATAATTTGGAATGAAATAAAAATGGCTGATTGAGTTGAAGTTACTAATATCAATATTTTCAAAGCAGATGAGAAAATATTCTCACATTATATCCAAAACTGAAAAAGGGCAACGGTACTTTTTAAAAAGAAATCTTAGTAGTACTTCAGACAGGAAGTCCATGTGACTTGTGACCTACAATACTGATTTTATTGAAAGAACTTCAAACATCACTTTCCTCATAACAAATGTCAACTTTCTACAGCATATTTGAGAGAGTGTTCCAAGAAACAGAAGGCAATATGCTGTTTTCATCATTTTCCCTATTCTTTTCTCTAACACTACTTGGTTAGAAAAATCCCTTTTTCTAAGCAAATCCAACTCGCAGTGTGCCTCAGTGAGCCAGGATATCTGATGGCCTGAGGAACAGTCTTGTTTTCCTTTTTCTGTCCAATCACTAGTCAAAGATTTGGCTTCATTCATGAGAGCATCATTCTTCTGTTTCTTAGCTGGCACACTCTAATACTCAAGTAAATATTGGAGTATTACCTGGCATTCTTTATCTCTTGCCTACAGAGCTGCAAGGCTGGATCCTGTGCATGGTGTGTGCCATGAAGGAATCATGAATAGTCCTATAAGACTTCACACCAGCCCCAGTACATAAAACTTCTCCCAGCCAAATTGCACTGTGCAAGGGCTCTGACTCAACAAGCTCCCTAGCTGCATTGGTAAGTTCAGTAATGTCAGCCACTACTTTATTGTTTTATACTTTTCTAGTCCATTTTTTTAATCTTTATTGGTACATTAAATATACACATCATGACTGCACTCCATAATGGGGATTTGTACCAGTATAAAACACAACTTAATTCTCATTTTTTCCCATAACCCTACCCACCCTACCACCCCCCCCATATACATAAAATTTGTTTCCTTACTTTTTTGTTACAATCTCAACATTTTCCCCCTTCACCCTGCTTTACATTGAGAATTTTTCTAGTCCATTTTTTAAGACCTAACTTGATCCTCTCTGGCCTCTGAATGATTCCTCTTATCCAAGAATATCTCTAAAATCAGAGCAAGTACATTAATTAAAAATTAAATCCATGCTGACAGTGGCTTATCTGCTACAAACTGAATTCGTTCCTGAGGGATGGTTGTAACTCAAGTTGGTCAGTTGGAGGCTCAGAGTCCCTTACACAGCCTTGAAAGACTTACTCCTTAACACAGGCAGATCTCAGGGTCCTTGGAGAGTGCCCAGGATTTCTCAATTAACTTCACACAGGAAAGACTGTTGTAATGTTTCTTTCAGAACTCTTCAAGGATAAAATCTGTATCTGAAACCATCTCAAAGCACAAATGGCCAGCATTCAGCTCATAATTCAAGACTTTGTTCATAAGTTAAAACTAAAATTAGGTTATCTTTGTTTTTGTTTTTGTGGTACCAGGGATCAAACACAGGCTCTATGCTTCCAGTGTAGGTGTGTTACCACATGAACTAAATCCCCAGCCCCCACAAGCTGTTTTTGTGTCAGGAGGGTCACAACTCACTCAAGGATCACTTTTCTGCTGGTTCCTTTATTTCACCCTTCTCTCCCAAAGAAGAAGGATTGATCGATCAACTCATTAAGACTCACATAATCATATTCCTGCAGGATGGTAGCACAAAAGAGAAGCACTCTAAATCCTGATTCAAATTTTCCTGAGATTATTGGGACAGTTATGTAGGGCAAACTCAAGGTCACTTGAATGGCCAATTAGGGCTCCCCTACTAAGTGTTTAACAGGGTAGCAGCTGAGGCAAGTCACTGAGGCAATACACTAGAGCAACTTACTCAAGCTGTCCAATGGCTTCTGTTAAAACTGCTAACTCTTTCCAACCTGTTCCTGGTGCAAGACAGAGGCCAAATTCAAGCATAAACTAATATGATCCACAGCAGAAGTTTTCCCGCTACTTCCATGTTCAGAAGAAGCACTCACCAGAGAGTATGAGACTGACTCCTTCTCCAAAGCCACTCACAGTAGCTTTGTGCTATAGGTCAGATGGCAAGTGATCCCCACAAATCTGTACTGAAAGATTTTATTTACAGGATGGCAATATTGGAAGGTGCTGTGGACCTATAATAGATGGGAACTAGTAGGAATTCCTCAGGTCACTGGGAGGGTGCTCTCAGAAGAACGGCAGGACTCTTAAACAGATGTAACTTTGCTCCTATACACAGCCCTACACCATGGATCACCATCTGTTGGTCTCATTGAGCATTCAACAAGTGGGACCACCTACTCTTAGATTTTAAATCTGTAAAACTATGAGCTAAATAAACTCTTTCTCTTAATAAGTTAACTTCCTCAGACCTTTTATTGCAGTACTACTAACCTGAATTATATAATTGTTCTGGTTAATATCCTGAAGGAGAAATATTACTCATGAGAAGCAAGAGATGAGACAATGTCAGATAAATGCCCTTTTAACCTCTCCTTAAATCTGATTTTTTAAAATAAACAGATTCCATATAACCTTTACAGAAATGTCCTATGTAACCAAGCAACTGGCTGAATCATCCACAGGATATAACTTACACACTAACTTGTTTTGCCCTGCATCTTCAAAGGCTACCCTTTCCTTTGCTATTTTTGTCCTGGGAATATAGGCCCAGTGAAGCATTAGCATGTAAATTTTGCTTCAGATTCCTTTTTCTAGGAAACCTGGACTAAAACATATATCAAAAATAATCCAGAATCCTCTCTCTTCTCTAAAGAAGAACAGACACACACATGAGCTGGAGAAATTTTGTTTTTTAGACTGAGGTAGAATCTTCTCTGATTAAGAATGGTGATTCATTGTTATTACAGAAAATCCTAGCCCCACTCCCTCATTTGCTTCTTTCTGTCTCTATCTTTCTCCACTTCTCATTCCTTCCCTTGCTCAACCTCTCTCTCACCAGCCCAGAAAAAAACTTCTCTCAACCCAAAAAATGACAAACAGATATAATGAAACTTTAAAATTTTGGCCATAATATTTGATTGGTTAGAATGAAGAGCTAAATGAATAAGAAGATATAATAATATATTTACAGACACCTAATAAAGAAAATTAAAACTTTAAAGCCCATGTTATCACCTGTGAAGTCATTTTAAATGCCATTAGTGGGATGTAGTTCAGTAGTGCTGCATCTCTCTGGCAATTATAAAGTCTTAAGTTTGATCCTTAGTACCAAAAAATAAATAAAGTAAAATAAAATGCTACTAGTCTCCAAAGTGTGAAGAGACAACTTTGAGAAAAAGTTCTCAAAAGTTTTCTAATCATACATGGTATCTGGCCTAAATTTGATTATTAATTTTAAAGTACAATGTGTTTTTGTAAAGAAGATAGTGAATAGTCCATGACCTTCTTTATAAATGTAGTGCATATTTTTAAGCTCAAAATCTTTCATTTTAAAGAGATTTAAACTCTTCTTAACTCACAAATCAGCATGGGCTTAGAAATTTCATTAGTTAATTCAAAAAGTAAACTGGGCTTTATTTCTGTAAATTTGCTGCTTGATAAATGCATCACTTGCATTTAAAATAATCATCAAATAGAAAATTGTACTAACATTATCAGTGTATCACAAAGTATGCTGATAAGTTAGAAGTGAAAGAAGAGAAAAATTAATTGCTATTGGACATGAAAGGGAAATTTTAGTTCCTAAACATTTGTGCTGTAATCTTCTAAACTTTAATTAAACTCTCTCAGGGTTTATAATCTTAAAATTTATTTTAAATGTACTCACTTGCCAAAAAGATTTACTCAAGCTGTTACTTTCCTGCTCTCAAGCATTTAATTTAGAAGTGACTGATTCCAATCACCATCCCTGTGATGAAGGAAAGTTTTTTAAAACTGACTCTTGCAAAGCTTGACCTATAAAAAGAAACAGCTTTTTCCGCTGCTGGAGTGAGAGTTAACTGGTGCAACCATGTGCAAAACAGTTCAGCATTCCTGCAAGAAGTGGGGTAGGCACATACCATAAAACCTAGTCATTCTTCTCCTACTTCGAGCAGAAAAAAACTAGACTGTGTACAACCAGGAACTTCCACGGCAAATTCACAATGTCATTGTTCAAGCAGCAAAAAACAAAACAAACAAACAAAAAACTGTTAAAACCTAAACACCTATCAATGATAAGATAGATGCATAGATTATAATATATTCAAAGAGTAGATATTAAAATAGAATGCAGTGAATATAAGTACAGCTGTACTTCAACATACTAGTGTATGCAAATCACAATACTGAATGAAAAAAAGAAAATCACACCATGTACAAAATTCAGGAAGAGCTAAAAGAAACCAATTATTAGTTTAAGGACAAAAAGGTTCCCTGGTAAAATAGTAATAACTATATTGGGTGAAGTTTAAAGAGAACAATACTTCCTTTTTTCAAAATGATTTGATAGCAATTGTGATTGATCCAGGATTCTTATAATGAAATACTTTGCAACTATGGAGTGCTGTCATTTTAGTTTGATGAAAATATTATGACCTAATATCATTTCACGTTCATGAGAGTAAGGTTAACACAGATAGATGAACAGCAGGTCTGAGAGGCACAGATAATGAGATTGCCTCCATGATCCTCACCTGCTGGTATCATGCCCTCTGCTCGTACTGTGAAATAGAAAGAAAATGTTCAAAGGGAAAAGGGTAAGGAGAGTAGGAGAAAATAAAGAAGGAAAAGAAAACTTTGATGATAAAAACAAAAAAATGGAAACAAAGTATGTATATATATTATATATATATATATTTTATATATATGGAGGTGGAGGGGTTGTAGGGAAGACAAGGGAATGGGAAAAAATGAGAATCAAGATGTGTCAAGTACAGGTACGAATTCTCAGTGTGATCATAATGTAGATATAAAAAGTATTAATAAATCAATTTTTAAAATGTGGACCATATTTTTTACTTTCTCCTAGCCAATAAAATAGGCAAAGGTGGTGGGATATATATGATTATACTATATAGGATTTTTAAAAACTGCCTAGATAGAAACTTTCTTGAGCAGAGTCAATTTGTCATATGATGAGTTGCCTAAGGATAGGACCATGTGGTAAGGAGCTAGCACAGACTATAGCTGATGTATGTCAAGAAACTGAGGATCCAAGTCCAACATCCCACAAGGAACTAAATTCTCTCATCAGCCACATGTGTGAAGCTTGACTTCAGTCCAGCTTCAGATGAAGATTTCATCCCCAACTTACCCTAGTATTGTGTCTCAGAGGACTCCACTGAGCTGTCGGAGGTATATCTGTACCCCTGAAACAGACAGGGTCCAAGAGTTGCTGAACTTGTGCTATTAAAGGGAATAAACTTCAAGATGGAAACTGGTAGAAAGAACGGGAAACTTATGTTGAGATAATGATGAGGTTTAAAAACATGTTACCAGCAAGTTAGGTTATGATCGGGGAGTAGGTACATATAGCAGAATGAAAGCAGTTATTAGAGTATACTAGAATATTCAAAGACTCATCTTTGAACATCCTGAAATAAACTAGAATTATAATAATGATAGTATACAGAGAAGGCCAGGAGGCAAGGAATTTGAATCTTTAAAGAATGAAGGGGTACACTACAGAAATCAATAGATAACTGCAATAGAGAGAGATTGGGGAATTATAGTTAAGTGCTAGAAATTTAGAGCTGGAGCAGGTTAGGAAAGAGAAGAGAAGAATGGGAAAATGGCCTAGAAGCAGAAATGGCAACCAACCTACAAGGCCCACAGAATAGGTACAAGAGAAGGCAGCCACCAATTAAAAGTGCTGCAAGGAAGAGCCACTGCTTTTTGGAACCATACTTCCTGAGAACTTCCTGATTCCAGAGCATGAAAAACTATCATTGATAAGAGTAAGGCAACAAAATCATACCATTTGGCCTACTGCAGTAAAATTTGAATTTTTTGGATTAAAGCTGGAAACCAAATGATCAAATGGGAAAAAACGATATTTCTTCCACATTCTCAAAACCTACTAACACTGTCCTGTGATCTGATGTAACCCCTGCTTCTGTTTTCAATCTTTCAGCAATTTCAGTCTTTCAATCTGTCAGCAATTTTTGTTTGCTTTCCAGGAAGCAGACTGCCTCAAATCCAATTATAACAAACATTGCTTTAAGTGTTTCTTCACTAATTATTCTCAGTTTTAAACAAATTTTTCTCACTATTAAAATAACGATGGCAAAGTTAAAGTTCCCAGAGATGTTAGGCAAGGCGATAACAACAGAAATCATTTGAATTTTATACACATTATAGGTAATCAGATTTCAAAATGGCATTTATGCATTCATAAGAGAATTCAGTGTTAACATCATAAAAATCATCTATTAGTTTGTGCCAAGTAGAACAATAAACAATTGGCCTTACATATCAATTGCAAGAAAAAATCTATGTACACTTACATGAGAATTATTTACATAAAAGCCTAAACTATTCTATTCATACTACTAGAAAGGTAAAAGTTTACCATAATCTTAATTTGTAAAAATAAAAACAGTTTATCTTCTCATCAATAATAAAACAGATGATGCACATAGCATCTTAAAGAATTAAATACACAATAATCAACAAGACAGAGAATGATGAAAATGTTGGTTAGTGTTTTTCATACTGTGATCCAATGATTACCTGCAACAGAATCACTGGGCTTTGTTGAGCAAATCCCTGAGTCTCATTCAAGATCTACTGAGGTTATTGGACACACATTTTGTTAGAAGTTCAATAATCTTACCCATAGAAGTTTGAAAATAATTATTATATATTATATAGTGGTTAGAGTCACTGGAACAGAATCAGTCCAAAATACACTTACAACTATACGAGCAACTTATTAGGTAGCCCTATAGGACCAGAAAGGGAGGAGTTCCAGTGGCCATTTACCAAATAAGATGTGGAGAAATTTAAGTACCTATGAGCCAAAGGGTCCAGGAGGAGTCAAATGTTGAAGACTTGGGAAGAACCACTGGTGTGAGACTCTCAGAAAGCCAAAGAATCTTGTTACATGGGTGAATCACTCCCACCCACAATATAATTCCATTTTAGTTTGTTTACTCAGAGGCATGAGGAGCCCAAAATGAAAAAAAGAAAGTCTTAAATTCCTATTTGACAGAATCATTGTTAGGCTTCCTGGTATAAGGCATCCCTCCTCTGTAACTAGACTTCTATGCAAACAAAAATAAGGTCAGAAGAATAAAAAACAAATTTTTTTGTGGTAGATCACTAGAGGTACCATTCCTACTTCTATCTCTTGATTCCTCGACCTCTGACTCCTAGCCAGGGGAGAAACATTACCATATACTGCACACTAATTCAAGTAATACAGTGCCTTCTGGAGAATCCTGTCCTAGTCCTGCAAGGTGTTGCTACCTGGACAGCAATGTAACTGCATCTTCAAAGGGTTTTCCCAGCTTTCTATGGATCCAATTGCTTCTGCATGGTATGTAGCATGGCAAAACCAGTGGATTCCATAAGCATGAGTCCACTGGGCAAGACAGAGGTAGCTTAGGAAAGGACCAACTGCTATCCACACCATAGATCATCCTATCCATTTGATTAGTCCTCTACTGATGTCACATATTGGTGATTATGTACTTTGGACATAAGTATCTTTACAGTCATTATCTATATGGTGAGGTCTATTCATATACTTCTTCCACAAATGTCTTTTTCACCAGTTTTCCAATCACATTCCTTCCAAGCCTCGGACCATCCAGCCAGACCACTAGAAGCAGCCCATGAATCAGTCAGTATATTATCACATATCTGGCATTTTTTTTCTCCAGTGAAAAAATCTACAACCAGGTATACTATACAAAGTTCTGCCAATTACAAATATTTTTCATCATCATAAATGTCATAGGAAGGGGGTATAGTGCTTCAGGTATCCACTTTCAGCTTGTGGCTGATAATGTGCAGAACTCTCTGTTAACCAGGTCCCACTTTTCTCTTCTTCTGTCAACTAATTATAGGACACATCCCAAGAGGCCATAAGCACATGCTGAGGAACAGAAGGCAGTATAACAGAAGAAGGAACCATGGGTTCTTGGGTCACTTCTTCATATAACTTCCTTGTGTATTCTAGACCTCTTCAGGCCCAAACATGTATACACCACTTCTGACTAATAATGGACTGTTGGCTGCGCACATCCAGCTCCATGACTTGGTGAATAAGATAACATTCAGTTCATGATGGTCATCCCAGGTTGCATGATAACCTGATGTCCTATGGTCATGCATTCATTGTCCACTAAGTTCCCCTAGCAGGCCAGGAGCTGTTTTTCAAAGGAACAGTAATCTGTAGATGACAACCAAGCCTGGTTCCAGAAGCCTAAAAATTTCCACTGTAATTCACCTACCAGCATCTACCAGAAGCTCCAAACAGCACCCATACTCACCTCAAGCACCACTGAATTAGCTGAGCCATATGTCCAAAGCAGCAGACCAGCCACCCTATCAGCATGGATCTGTTGCAGAGTTGTCTTCTGTTCCACTCCTACCCCCCAAAAACTAGGAGTTTTCTGAGTCACTCAATAAATGAGCCCAAGTAATACACTCAAGCAAGGAATGTGTTGCTTTCAAAATCCAAATGGGTCCATTAGGTGTCTTGTCTTTTATTTTCAGTTGTAGGAGGGGCCAGATACAATGAACAATGCTTATTCACCTCAGAAGGAATATCTCCACATGCTCCATACCCCTAGACTGCTAGAAATGTCAGTAAGGTAGTAGGACCTTGAATTTTAAGTTGGATTTATTTCCCAACCTCTCGTATGCAAATGATTTACTAATAAGCTCAGAGAGTTTGTTGTCTCCAATTCCTTTGGTTAAATCTACATACTTATCAATGCAAAGGACAAGTGTCTCCCTCTCCTGTCTTGGCTGTGAGAGGAGTGGGTTTGCACTGTCACACTCTCTCACTATCAGGCACTGACTTCACCACAGCACCCAAAATAATAAAATTAAGTGATCATGGACTGAAACCTCCAAAATTGTGAGTCAAAGGGAACTTCTTTCTTTATAACTTGATTATCTCATATTTATATAGCAACAGAAAGCTAACAGAATGTACACACATATTAACAATTTTAAGAGAAAAAAGTCACATAATATATATGCAAATACAATCACAGACCAAAGAGAAAACATAAAGTATTATTGTCCTATACAAACAAAAATAGGACAAATTTAAAATCTAAATGAAATAACTACTAGTAACAATTTGTAATAAATTCATATTGTGTTCTACTAGGCTGTAAAAATGCACCTATTGGATCTGTGATTGTTCTCTCTTAACTGATGGTATTATAGCTGCCCTCTGAATATACCACCTACCTACATCAAGGATGTGCTTCCCAGGAACTGCTCACAGCCAGTGGCGTGATCAGTAGGGATACTTATGGGGGGTCATTTCTGCCATATTGGATACTGCAATGGCCATGTAAACTTAAGAACTGGCCAGAAATCTTGCCAAAATTTGCTTAGAACTAAAGTCTAAGACTCTTTCCAGCTGATATCTATCTCCTTCATAGAAATCACCCTTGACTTGTGATCTGAGAGCTCTTCCACCTCACTAGCTTTTTCCTTTGTTTCCCTTATAGGTGTTTCCCCTTCATTAATTATCCTGTATTTCTAATCTCATATTGGCATCTGAGTCTTAGAGGACCCCAAGGAACAACTGAACACTACAGTATTTGCCAAGAAAATGTACAATATTAAAGAATACTTTGTTATGTGTGGCACCCTGAAAAATAAGGACTCTGCTCCTAAACCAGCCCATTATCTCCTCTGCAGTTACTTGTCTGAACACCATCCCTAACCTTCCAGCCCTGACAGTATACCACCGAGAGCCTCCAGAGACCAGCTCAGATGATTCTCCATTCATTTTTCATCTCTTCACATATTCTGTCATCCAGACAAAACTTAATGAGCGTCAACTAAGTAGAAATTACTGTCCTTGGCTCTGACAGCAGGCAAGTTTTCTGCTCTAATACAGTTTATCATCTGAAGGTAAAAATAGCTACTAAACAAATAACCTAACATACACATATACTTAAATTTTTCAAAAAGTCCTATGGAAGATAAAAACTAAAATGCTATGAAGGATGGCTGATACTGGGTAGTGAAAAGCTTCCAGAGGAGATGATATTTAAGCTCAGACTAAAGGGATAGAATGAACCAATCCTGTGAAATTTTAAAATACAACAGTTAGGTAGAAGAACAAAAGAGGTCCAGGATGAGGAAGCACTGAGTGAGAGGGTAATGGTGTATTTTGGTTCAAGATGGTAGCAAGAACATATTCAGGAGTTGAAATTCTGTTAAGTCATTGAAACCTGTTAAATAAAGGCTGAGGAGGAGATATACAAGGGGAATGTCTAGGAAGAAGGTGGTCCAATTTAGGATCTTCATATATTGCTCTGGCAATCCTGTGAGGAAGCTCAGAAGAGCACATAACAATAGGAGAAGAGTAGACCACCATCAAGGAGAAGGAGGCAAATCAGAGCTGAATCTAGAACAGCAAGAAACTTGTCAGTGGTAAGACATATGTTCCCTGGGACCTCTCAAAGAACCCATATGACACATGTGAAGGAAAGCTACATTCCAGATACCTATATTTGCTTTCTGAATACCAAATCTAGAATAGATATCAAAAAGCAAACTCCTTAGTAATCAAGAATTATTTTAATTGATTTTACTGGTACATTTTATACATTATGATCACATTCAACATTGAGAGTTTGTACCAGTACATGACACATCTTGATTCTCATATTTTCCATTCCCCTGACCTCCCTACCATCCCCTACCCTCTATATACATAAGCTTTATTCTCTTTTTTTTAACAATAAAACTTTTTCTTTCCCTTCTTTACTTTCTCTTACCCCCTCTTTTCCCTTTTCCTTTTGAACATTTTCTTCTTATTTCACAAAAATACATACTATACATTTTGGAACTCATTTACACCTTCAGTCTCTAATACCAGAAAAATGATAAAGTATTTATACATCTGTGTCCTATTTATTTCATTTATAAGTATGCCCTCAAGGTACATCCATTTGAGTATAAATGACACAAATTTATTATACTTAATGGCTGAGTAATACTCTATTTTATTTTTGTTGTTGTTTTTGAGTCAGGGTCTCGCTTTGTGGTTCAGGCTGGCCCTGAGCTCAGCTTCAAACTCACGTCACAGCAATCCTCCTGCCTCTGCCTTCTGAGTGCTGGGATTACAGGCATGAGCCACCAACCTGGCACTGTGGTATGTGATACTGGTTGCTGCTGAGCATGAGTCTCCACGCCCAGTATGATGTGTGGTTACCAGGGATTGAACCCGGGTCCTTGCGCTTGCAAGACAGGCACCAGAACCACTGAGCTAACTCCCTGGCCCTCTTATTTTTTTAAAAAATCTTCTTTGTCCAGTCTCCTGTTGGAGAGCATTTGGGCTTTTTCCAAGATTTAGCTATTACAAACTGGTGCACATATGTCACTGTGGGATGATTCTTATGTCTTGTGTACATACCTAGCAGGGGAATAGCAGGATCAAATGGGACCTCGAATACTAGTTTTCAAGGAATCTCTACACTGATCTCCACAGTGGTTGTATCAGTGTACATTCCCACCAACAGTGAAGAAGGGTTCCTTTGTTCCTGTAGCCTGGCCAGCATTTGTTGTTGGTTGGTTTTGGAAGATCAGCCATTCTTTGTAGAGTGAGACATAATCTCAGTGTTGTTTTCATCTGTATCTCTTGAATGACCAGCGATGTTGAACATTTCTTCACATTTCTTAACTGCCTTTATTTCTTCATCTGAAAAATGTCTGTTCATTTCAGTTGTCCTGTTGGTGACACTGGGCACAGAAACTCACCAATGGTTGTAGTCCACAGATTTTCTTCACTCTCTCAATGGGTGCTATTTCAGTATGGTGGGCAGGGAGCTACAGGAATGCCATGCAGCAGTTCAGAAGGCAGGGAGCTGGAACTGCAGGGACATTGTTTGGCGATTCTGTGGCTGGTGCTCTTGTTTGGGCAGACTTGGAACTTAATCCCCCTTTTTTTTTCTACACTGAATTCTTTATTAGTACATTTTATACACACATCATGATCACACTCAATATTGAGAGTTTGTACTAATATATGACACGATTTAATTCTTTTTTTAATTGAAATCTTTATTGGTACATTACATATACATATCATGATTTCACTCAACAATGAGAATTTGTACCAGTATACGACACAACTTAATTCTCATTTTTTCCCATTCCCCTACCCACCCTACCACCCCCACCCTCTCTATATATAAGCTTTGTTTTCTTTCTTTTTTGTTATAATCTCATTATTTTCTCCTCGTTATTTACCCTTCACCCCATTTTGCTTTGAGTATTTTGAGACAGGGTCTTGCTTTGTAACTCAGGCTGCTCCTGAACTCAACCTTGAACTCAGCAATCCTGTTTCTGCCTCCCTAGTGCTGGGATTACAGGCATGTCCAGCACAGTGGTATACGGTACTGATTGCTGGTGGGCAGGAGTCACCATGCCTGGTATTGTTGTATGTGGTTACCAGGGATCAAACCCAGGCCCTTGTGCTTGCAAGGCAGGCACCAAAACCACTGAACTAAAAAATTCTTGGCCCTTAACTCTCATTTTTGATGCAGTCCCACCACTGGCAAGGGGATCCTTGGTCCCTTGGGGCAGTGGATGGAGCTTCCTTACTAGATTGGCATTGATCCCCTCTCCTCTGTCAGGAACCAATTTATACATGCTGAAAACAGCAGCTACTGCTGCCCCATATGACTTCCCTCCACTCCAGTAGCCCATTTCTCAGGGAGGTCTATGGACCCTCAGCAGTCATAAGTCCTCTGTAGATTCAGCAGCTCCTCTCCTGGCAAGAGTCCCCTCCTATGGGGAAGAGAGCTCCGTCCTTTTCCTTAAAGTTTTTCTCTACTCCCTCTCTGTAGACTTCATTTCTTGTCTCAGATCATTCTTGGGTCTTGGGAATCCACTTCCCTACTTTATTTTTCTTTGGGCCACTATATTCTGATATGAGAATGATAAATTGAAAATAAATTGTTTCTTGGGCCGGGGATTTAGCTCAGTGGTTCGGGCGCCTGTCTTGCAAGCACAAGGACCCAGGTTCGATCCCCAGTAACCACATACCATACTGGGCATGGAGACTCACACCCAGCTGCAACTAGTACTACATACCACAGGGCCGGACATGGTGGCTCACACCTGTAATCCCAGCACTTGGGAGGCAGAGGCAGGAGGATTGCTGTGATGCGAGTTTGAGACTGAGCTCAGGGCCAGCCTGAACTACAAAGCGAGACCCTGTCGAAAGAAAGAAAGAAAGAAAGAAAGAAAGAAAGAAAGAAAGAAAGAAAGAAAGAAAGAAAGAAATTGTTTCTTTGCTGCTCATCACTCTGCCAACTTCCTGGAATTCTGAAAATTATTTTAAATAGTTACCAAAAAAACTGACAATTATTTCTGATATCCTCCTCTATGTATTTTCTAAACATGGACACAGGGTGACTATCTCATGATCCCTTTTTAATCTTGCCTCAGAATTATTGAAAAATACTGCAGCCTTTGTATATTCTAGGTATTACTAACAATAGTCTTCTTATATTAAGAACTACATCACTTTCAACATCTTGTTTAATCTTTACAACAAACCTGCCAGGTCTGAATGGGTAAGCCTAGATTACAAAAGGAGAAAGCTAAAGCCAGAAAGATTTAGCAAACCAAAGAAGGTCACATCAGTTGGCATGTTCTGGATACAATTCAAGACCTTCTTTCTCCAGAGTTTAGCTCTTCAAGGCTACGGGATGCTGCCTGAAACATTCCTTTGCACGTACAATTGAAATGAATGGAAGGTCAAATCTACATCATACCCTCAGAAGAGTGTAATTGCGAAGGAGAAGCATGCTACTTCAAGAGCAACTGCAGGTGAACAGATGGCCACTAGGAAACAGTGAAATGTGACATTTCTTTACTGATCACGCCAATCTACAGAGAAATCTCTCCCTAATGGTTTGTTTGTGCAGATGGCTAAGAAAGATAAATAACTGTGATGGATTCCACCATACTTTTGTTTAGACCAATTCTATTGTGAAGATAATTTTAGATACAAACAAAGGATGCCTCCTTCATTTTGTATACTTTGAGTCATGATCTTTATTAAGTTTGTCAAGGCCTGAGAAGCACACAGGAAACTATGAAAAAATACATATGCTATTTAAGTCTTTAAAATAAATATAATTGAAGCTATAAAAGACAATGTTTAAGTTTTAGAACCTAAATACTTAGGAAAATGGTTAATAACATACTTAAAGTTAACCAAATAAGAAACTCCAAAATATGCTGCCTGATGCCAAGTTCCTTAAGCAACATAACTTTAAGTGAATTGAATTAAGATGTCTCTTTTGTTTAAGTTTATTTTTTGAACAGATGTATTGCTACTAACCTGAAACTGTCATATTCAACCTTCATTCATCTATTTCAAAAAGCAAGTGTATTTGCTTCCTTCTATGTGTTGCACCAGTGACATCTAGTGGTAAATGTGTTGATGTGCATTTTCAATGAAAAAATTATACAGCTTTTCAAAAGCAATGGTTTCTTGGACTAGCATTTCCAAAGTCATCTTTACATGTATCTTCACGATAGGAGGTGGACTGGAAGAACAAGATATGCTATCCAAACTTCTCAAAGTTCATTTTATTCATTCTTTATATGTACCTAGATGAAGCTAGAGAATTTCAGCACAGAGACTAAAACTGGAAGTAAACCCATATTCAGCAGGTAGTTACTAAAATCATCTAAACAGACCCATCTAGAACTTCCAATAATTCACTTGATGTTCTCCAAAGGTCACGCCAAGACGTCTGGAATTCTGGAAGAACCTTTCCCCACTATTTAACTTCAGGAAGAAATTTCATTACATGGTATACTTCATTGTGAAGAGTTAACATTCACAATTCCAAAAGGCAGGCTTCTACATTGGCCCAACTACAAAAGATTAAGTATATGATGCTGGAGAAGGTTGTATCACTGGTTTAACCCTTTCTGAAGTGTTGGTACCAGAATGGCACTAAATCACATAAGTGTGGTCCCAAGCCAAGTGTATTTCATTTCAGTTATATACACATGTATCATAATCACCCTTAATGGCATCTTTCCAACGTTAATTAAATTAAGATCTTACAGAATACTCAATACTGTGCCACTTGATGGGGTTTGAAAGGGTAAATAAAAGGAAAGAAGATGAAAAAAATAATAGCTTACTTGGGTTACCATGTGTAACCTGAAGTCAGCAGTCCCCCTATACTCTGGTCTTTTAAAATCATTCATGTTTACGTCTTGGTCCAAACCTGTGCTACTTAGATGAAGAAATTCACTATCTTTTATATCATTTTCCTTTATCCCTAGAACAAATGATTATTGCAGCTCTTAAATTTCTCTTATTCTTTTCTGCTGGATTCCTATCCTGGCTCTGCTGGATTCTCTCTCCTTCTCTTCACCTGCAGCTTTTTTTTCACTCTTATTCCAATTAACCAAAAATAAGCTTCTTAAAAGCAAGAACCCCTTCCCACAGTCTTGCTTCTCACTTTATCCTCAGGGCTTACAATGGCACTCAGTGTAAAAGGGTCACGACACGCCTTCAGTTTGTATACAAAGCCATTAAGTCACCCTTCATCTACACTTCTTCCCAGACCAAGCCCAAAGCCCCATGTTTTCACACTCAAGTGACTCTTTAAAGTGATTAATGAAACAGGATACAGTTCTTCCAATGAGGAATACTGCCACAAGGATATTCTCCCCACTACTTGCAGATGATGTATTACACGTACATCTGGAATACATTTGAAGACATTCTATATATGATAAACATGTACATTTTTATATGTGAAACAAAAACTTTTAAAGACACACATACACATATGTATACAGTGGGATGACTTGCCAGAAAGTAAATTTTACTTGCTTAACAACAGAAGCTGAAACATGCTCTGTATATTAAGGAAAAAATGTCTCCCTAGAACAGATCATGTAAGCCTCATTTTTCAAAAGCAGCATCCCTTCATCTACATGGTAATGAAATATCTCAGCCGAGGCAGAAGCAGAAGATACTGATAGCCCAGGGCTGTCACAAAAGAAGCAGCACCACGTTACTATACTAATAACTTTGCCATCACCAGGACAAAAATCTCAACACATACGACTTCAAAGTGGAGAGGTTCACTTTGGCTCACAGATTCAGTGGATTTGGATCATGGTCAGCTGGCTGCCAAGGAGAAGTAGCAGAGCAAAACAGCTTGACAGAGGAAAGCTGACTGCCACACAGTGGCTGGGAAGAATACAGAGAAAAGAAGAGACAGGGACAAGGTTACAAACGTCCAATGCATACCACTAGTGACTACATTTTCTGACCAGGCCCCACCTCCAAACAGCACAGCCAGCATGAACTTATCACTGCACTAATACAATCACCTTCCTAAAGAGCCATCACTGAACAGGAGATACTGGAGGACATTCTGGAACTAAAACATAATGCTTCACCCATGGCTCCCAAAAGACTCGTGTCCATCTCATTATGCAATATGCATTTAGTAAGAAGTAAACAGTCCAATTTATACAAGGAAGAAATAGGAGGATAGAAAAGAAAATGGTCAAAATAAAACTGAAATCCAGCAGGACAAACATTAAGTCCTGTGAGTCTATGTTTAGCATCCAGGGCACATGGTGGTAGGTGGTAAAATGTGGATTCAAAGTAGACATTATGCACACCATACAAATAGAAAATGCTCAGTGGAAACCTCAAGAGAAACAGAAGAGTTCTCACTGAAGATAAGAAGGAATAATGTTTAGTTTCCTTTGAGAGACAGGCTGCATTTGAATAGTGTGGAGACTGGCAAAGCCAAAAGAATCTGTATTGTCATAGAGATGAGGAAAGGGGAAAAATGAGGATCAAGATGTGTCATGTTGTATAAGTACAAATTCTCAATGTTGAATGTGATCATAATGTGTGTAAAAAATGTACCAATAAAATAAATTTTTTTAAAAAGTGCTTGGGCAGCCCCACCTCTATGGTCTTTCCAGTTGTACTTCACAAGGTATCTCCCTTAATCTGGCTTCATTTGTGAGCTGCAGCTTTTCTGAGCAAATGTTCTATGCTCCTGACATTTCCATCTTCCAGCAGTCTCCACTGTACCTTCTGCTTCACTGTGGAACCTTCATGCACTGCCTTCTCATAGATTCTTGGGAGAGACTAACTTTGTCACATATTTTTTCCTAGTTAGGATTCCTAGGCTTTCTGAAATCTTAGTGGAAACCTTTATGGCCCTATAACTCTCTCACTGCATAGGTGAAAAGCAAATACCACATGGATAAGCCAAAGTTTGCCTCTAGCTTTAACAGTAGCCAGGTTCCCTGGAACCATACATGGTTGGCAGTGGCCTCTAAGTACCTGGCTGGCAGACTATAGAGAAATGAATTCTGAGAAGCCAATTACCTAGAAGGCCCTTCTTGCACAAGGAGCACAGGGACTATGTTCTCAAATGGAAAGTTAAAGAGTTTTGTACAGTGGGATACAGGAGGAATCCAGCCAATTCTTGACATGCCTTCAAGTCATCTTTCCTATTGTCCTTATGTAAAGTACTTGGACTCATTAATGTTATGTTTTTTCAGCAACCGAGCTCTCCATGGCCCCAAACTTATAAATGTCTGCTAGTAAAATTTTTTAAATCACGTAGCTCTGCTTTCTGGTCCTGATAGTCACTGTCCAGCTGACTGAAAGTAATCAGGTGTATCCATACTACAATCCAAACACTGGGCTGCTGTGAAATATTTTTTACCAGACTATTCTAGCACCATTACTCTATCTTCTGAAAAAGTGTCAAGACATAAGCAAAACAAAAACAAACTTTCTAGCATAGCATAACATACATGGCTTCTAGTCCAGCTGTTCATAGAGTTGTTCCCAAAGGATACCACCTAAGCCTGGCCTTTACTATCCATACTCCTATCAAAATTTTGCTCTTCCAAGTTGTGATCTGTATCACACATCAGTAACTGCTCACAACACGCTAGGGCTTTTCTAGCTTGCACCTCCAAATCTTTCCAGTTTTCTCCTGAAAAGCAGTTCCAAAGTCCTCTAAAGCACACCATAAGGTACACTCACAGCAATAGCCCCACTCTCTGAGGTACCAGTTTCTGTATTGGTCACTTTCTAATTGCTTGGAAAAAAAGTACATGAGACAGATACCTTAAAGCAGGAGTTTATTTTGGCTCAGTGTTTGAGTAGATTCAGTCCATGTTTGGCTGGCTTCCATGGAAGAAATGGAGCCATTGCAGACTATGGCAGAAAAAAGCAGTTTGCCACACAGTGGGCAAAAAGCACAAAAATAAAGGTATGGGCAAGTATACACCCTACTATTTCACTATGCGAGTGGCCTGCCTCTTCCAGTGAAGGCCTACCTCCAAATAACACAGTCAGTTATGAACCCATCAGTGAAACTAATACACAGATGAGTATTCTGCCTCCATGATCCAGTAACTTTCCAGTAACCTTTCATCTTTGAATACAAGACTCTGGAGAGATATTTTTTATCTATATTGTAACAGCTAGTAAACCTGTTCTCTGAATTTGGAGAGGAAATGTGGTTATCTTTTCATTTCCATTAACACAACAAAATTGAAATAACATAAATACTGAAACTTCACAAATTTGTCAACAATATGGGCAAAACTTGCTAAGAAATAATAATTTTTAAGCACTAAAAAGATTTATTGTTTTTGTGCAATATTCTTACTGTAAATATTAGAGACACAACATATTTTGATTTCTCAGCCTTATTAATATTTGGCCCATAATTTCCATCAGTATACCAGAGTCAGCAAATTAGACCCTGGAAGTAAAAACCAGGCTGCCACCTATTTTTGTTAGTAGCAGAGAATTACAGAAATGTTCAGTATTAAAGCACTTTTCAGGCCAGGGATTTAGCTCACTGGTTCCACCACATGCCCTGCAAGCACAAGGGCCAGGTTGGATCCACATACAACAATGCTGGGCATGGTGACTCACGCCAACCAGCAATCAGTACCACATACCACACTGCTGGACATGCTGACCCACACCTGTATTCCCAGCACTTGGGAGGCAGAGGCAGGAGGATTGCTGTGAGTTCGAGGCTCACCTGGGCTACATAGTGATCTCAGTCCCAGCCTGAACTAAAAAGCGAAATACTGTCTCAAAAAACAACAACAACAACAACAACAACAACAACAAAAAGCACTGTCCACCACTGAGTATTGCAATGAAGTCAAATAGTTGCAACAGAGATTATATGGCTCTCAAGAACTAAAATATCTACTATCTGTTCTTATATAAAAAGTTTTGTCTTCCCATTTTGTATGTTCTCTCATGTTCTGGCACCATTCTTTGAACATCAGGTATCAGTTTATCCTTCTGGTTGGTCAAAGCCCTCGCCATTCCCACTACCATCAATATCCCCCTTTGTTACTTCTGTAGTCTCCTTTTTTCTATAAAACACTCAGTTACATGCATTTAAATTATATATACTATAATTTGAAAAAGTAGAAAATGCAATTATTTTATTATGGTAAACTTTATAATTTATAATTTAAATTTTATAATTATTTTATGCTAAACTTTTACATTAGATTCATTCTGTCTTAAGGGTTTAAGAAAGAAAATCTGTAGCTTATTAAAGAAAATAAATTGGGATAATATCCAAAGAGCACTAATCTGTGGTTACTTCAGTCACATCCCTGGCTTCTCGGCCTCTATCATAGACTCTCTAGAGAAGAATAAATAAAGTGCACAGTGGGCTCAAGCCAGCCACACAACTTGAGACCTATTTCTGAAAAAGACTCACTTCCTATCAATTGTGTGAAAAAGCATAAAATACTACATCTGGCCTGAAGTAAATTTAAACTAATTTCCTTTCATTTATCACCATATCTCCTTTTTCTGAAGTTCTCTATCTGCCTTAAGGTTTATTCTAATTTCTGGGTAAAGATTTTGAGAATATTCTGACATTGAACTTTTTATACATTTTTTTTGCTTGCAGATTAAGTTTATTTTCTGTGCTTACTTGATCTTTAAAATACCAGGAGAGATACAGGAGGGGAAATTCAAAGAAATGCAGATTCTATGCATGATAACATGCAATCCAGATTAAAAACAAAACAATGTTCCATTTATGTATGATCCTGACTTAGTTCTGTTCACCAGAAGACATCATTTGAGAGCATCAAACTACTATTCACATTCCTTACTGCATGTCTTCGACAGAATGGCTTGTCAACTGAAAGTTGTAGAATACAGTATGTGTGTGTTTATGCACTTTCACTTATTATTTTGTCATGGAGATCCAGTGCTACATTATATTATCTTACAGTAACACAGCACTTAATTAAATTTATCCATCTGAATTTCAAACCTCAAAGCTTGGGCAAATCTAGCTTTCCATGCATTAAATTTTTCAGTGGTCAAAAGTAAAACCATTGAAACCTTGAAATTTAAAGGGCCACTTTTACCCCTGGGTCTTGTTGCAAGGCCATGTCTTTACAGTCTTTGATTTAGTCTGTGAAGTACTCAAAGAGCTACTGATGAGTAGTGGGAAGTGACTGCCTTCACTGGGGTTCTTTAGGTGCTGACAGAAGACTCATGAGGTGCCAAAATCTACAACAAATGTTAATAAATCACCTGGAGATTCTATAACTAATTCTATTATACTATTTAAAACAAACTAGTATATTTTAAATCCCCAACAATTAGTATATTTAAGTCTCAGGTTTGTAAGGTAATATGAATGAGTATAGACAACTCATTCAACAAAAATTCATTGCAAAAACAAGGCGCTTTTTAAGAGGTTGGAATACACTGGGAGCAAGGCAGTTGCCTGTACCATTATGGAGTTTATATTTGAGTTGAGGAAACGCAGATAGGAGACAAAATTCATGATAAACAGTCAGGTGTAGTATATTAGATAGTGATAGCTATGTGAAAACATAGGGTAAAGTAACATGGAATTGGGTGTTTGCAAAATTTCCTTAAAGTATCTGTAAAAGAAAGGATAAGTAATCAGATATACCGTGGTTTGGTGTAGGTTACTTCATGACTTTTTGATGTAATTTGTTAAATTTATTATATATTAGAGAATGTATACTATATTCATAAGCTGCTTCAGTTTTGTCTACAAGAAAAAACAAAATTTCCTTTGCTACAAAAACAATCCTGAGCAATAATTTTGTCCTAAAAATTTGTTTTCAATAAATTTTCTAATGAAAACTGTTTCAAAATATTTTCTCACATTGAGTTTTCAGAAATTTAAAGTGTAGCAGGTAAACTAAGTTTTGGGATATCATAGGAAGGTGATGTAAACTAGTGAGGGATCCCAACAGATTATGAAAAAAAGAAATATTTTATGTGAGATTGTACCACTTAAAAAGTACAAGGCAAAGACCTAAAGTATGTTCAGAAGTGTAGACAATGTTAGAAGAAAACATTTTAAAAATTTACATTAAGTGAAAGACTTATCTGCTTCTTAGAAGTGATAATCTTATATTTTAATCAGGTATGTGTATGTATGGGTATACATATCCATATATATAAAGGAAATTATTCTTATAATGTTTTTTATAAGATGATGCCTTAGTGACTTTTATAGTTACTGAGACAAAAATACTTGACACTGAAAGTTAGAAAGGAAAAGTTTATTGCAGCTCACAGTTTGTATAGGTTTCAGTCCATAACTGGCTGGCCCCAAGGCAAGGTGGTTTGGCAGAGAGGCGTCCCAAAAGAGAAAAAGTTACAGCAAGAGGAAGGCAGCAAGCCAGTACCAAACAGCAAGCAACCTCAGTAGCCCTCTTTCTAGCCTTTATGTTCCATCCAGGCTACTCAGCCTTAGAGAAGGTAGTACTCATACCCAAGGTGGAGCACATTTAATCTCAGTAACATACCCTTAATTCCAGCATTACACGGTGTGTAATGAAAAGCTCCACCTATGACCACCTGAAGCCTTAGGGGAATGTCTAGACACAAGCCTTAACAGATGAAGTTATCAAATGTTTAAATAAAGGCATCTTTCTCCTGAAGCTTTAATAACTTCTTAGCTTCACTTCAAGGTTTAAAGTGTGTGTGTGCTTCTTATTATAATTGCTTAAATTTATTTATTTATTTCTCCTTTTTTCTGTGGTGCTGGGGATCTGGTCCTCATGCTTCCAAAGCAGGTGTAGTACCACTTGAGCTGAAAGTGGCCCTTATATTTATTTAATTATCTTAATTATTGTAAAAAAAATTTTAAAGATAAGAAAAAGGGAAACTGAAATTTACCACACAGATGTAATCATTACAAAAATGTGTATACCTATAGTTTTTCAATGCACACATTTACCAAGTTGCACCTATATGTATGCATATACATATTACACATACTTATATAACAATGGATTTACTATTTCTAGCTCATCTGCTCTTTTCCAACCATGTAATTTAAGATATTTTAATGACATTAAATGTTCTTCTACAATATAGTTCCTATTAATATTTGATGTTCATACAGCTAGACCCTGATGAATTTAGCAAAACGCTTTCATATGTTGATCTGAATGTTTGTCTGACCGCTCTCATGAATGGGCCCTCTGGGGGAGATGTCTTTGTAATGACACCCTGCCTCTCTTTGGGTCTTTGCCCTCATTCCAGCAAAGAATAGAGAAGTGGGGCTCTTAACGAGAAATGGGGGGAGTAAAGACTGGTGTGAAGCAAAAGTTTATTTAAAGTGTGGTAAATGCCAAGGAAGAAGAAAAGCTACCTTAATGACAGACTGGCATGGGAAGATAGAGGACATCCTGCTTGGGATGGCTCAAGGGCCACTTTCAGCTCAAGTGACTTTAAGATGTGTCCATACTTATAAGTAAAAACAGTTTAGTTGATTGGGATAGGCTAGGCTAGTTTTGACCTTTGTTTCAGGGAAAGGGAAAAGTTCAGCACACAGTAGTGTAACACTTTAATAAACTTTTCAAACCATATGGTACATTTTTTCAAACATTTTTTTCAAACCACAAAGTATATTATATACATCTGATGATCTACAGCTGTCAACCACAGAGAAGCATGTGATGATTTTATGTTAGTCATCTGTGTTTTGTCCTGGATTTGTTGTTTATGTCCTTCTAATTTGCTCTACAGAAGGCTGAGGAGGAGGATCACAACTGTGAGTTTAGCCTGGGTAACTGAATGAGACTGTGTCTCAAAACAAAAAATAAAAAGGCTGAATATGTAGTTCAGCATGAGGCCCGGGGTTTAATTCCCAGTACCAGGACTGGGGGAAGGGGATCCTGTATACACACTTAATAGAATATATTATTTTTAAGATATATGTTAACATCTTTTGTGAAAACATAAATGAGTCTATCTTTTTTCTACTAATAAACACAATTTTATGAGTATATTCTCAAGAGTTTCATGTCTTACTTCATAATCCGCAATAACAACCTACTTCTGCCATCTTCCTAATGACAATTTTCATTACAGAGATTTTAAAAAGCCATTACAATTAGAAACTCAGCATCTCAGGTGAAATCCCTTGCTGAATATTTTCATCAGTTCCTCTCACTTTCTTATTCAATAATAATCCACTCTTTCCCTATAAATGAGCTATATTTCATTTAGATATAATGTGTAAAATTAATCAGCTGTCTACATCACTGTTTAGCTTTCAAGAACCAATTAGGCATAGATTAGGGAACACAAATAGCAAAACTATAAATGAATTTATAGTAACATTTCATTAATTTAGAGCCCTTTGATACAAAAGAACTATAGAATGGAAAGACCTTTATATCCTATTAAAGAATCCTTTGAGAGTAAGTATACCCAGAAAGAGGTTATATAAGCACAGTTTGAAAAAAAATGTTAGAATATTTCTCCAGCTCCCTAACTTACAAAGAATAGTTTTAACTTAATCATTTTCAATAAACATCCAGACCATTCCTTTCTATAGAGCATACAAAGGAATGTGGCTGATTTCCCTATTCGACAGTAGAATAGCCTGTCTTATAGTTTCTACTGGCCAGATGAATGTAGTGTAGCTCTCATACATGGATGCTAGGATGATCCTTAAGAAGTTCCTATAGTAGACAGACACTTTTCAGAAGAAGAAGTAAAAGCAGCTAAGAAGCACATGAAGAAATGCTTAACATCATTGGTCATTTGAGAGATGTAGATGAAAACAACACTGAGATTTCATCTCAATCCACAAAGAATGGCTGCTCTCTCAGAATTAGCCAGCAACAAATGTTGGTGAGGCTGTGGAAAAAAGGAACCCTTCTCCACTGTATATACTCTATACTGTGAGTATATACTGTATATATTCTATACTGTGAAAGTATAGACTCGTACAACCTCTGTGGAAATCAGTGTGAATATTCCTCAAAAAACAAACATTAGAGGTACCATTTGACCCAGCCATTGCTCTGCTAGGTATATACACAAAAGAATTAAAAGATTCATATCACAGTGACATATGTGCATCCATATTTATAGCAGCTCAGTTTGTCACAGCAAAATCTTGGAAACAACCAAAATGTACATTAGCTGGAAACCACATAAAGAAGATGTGGTTCTTTTATAGAATAGAGTATAACTCTGCTATTAAAATGATAAGATTGAGTCATTTATACTCAAGTGGATGTACCTTCAGGATATCCTTATAAGTGAAATAAATAGGTTATAGATGTAAAAATATCCCATCTTTTCTCTAATATGAGAAAATGAAGATGTAAATGAGTTCTAGTACACATATTAGATATTGTAAAATAGAAAATATTTAAAAGAAAATAAGGTGTAGGGGTAAATAACGAGGGTAAAATAATGTGATGGTAATAAGAAAAGAAATAAAGCTTATGTATATAGGGGGTGGGGGTTTGTAGGGTAAGTAGGGAAATGGGAAAAATGAGAATTAAGTTGTGTCATATACTGGTACAAATTCTCCATGTTGAATGAGATGATGATGTGTATATATAATGTATATATAATATACCAATAAAGATTTGAATTTAAAAAAGAAGTTCCTATAGTAGAAAACATAGATTAACAAGAACAAAGTAATGAAAGATCAGTTGCACCATCCACTGTTTACTCAACCAATATATACCAAATCATTACAAAGTGCAAGGCATCAAGTACTAAGTAATGTTCTGCTGCTCTTGCAGACTCTAATCCCTACATTATTTTATGCACTCCACCATTTCTATTAACTTCTAAATATTCATCAGAATTATGATTTCAGTGACCCAAAATCTCATAGCATTCTAAATTTTCCCAAAGCATACTCTAAAACAAATGCATGCTTGACAGATTATTTAAGAGATGACCCTCAAATGTTACAGTGAAGAGGGAGAGGATGTGAAATCAAAGTGTATGCTGTTGTGTTAACAAAACAATAACAAGTAGTCAGAATGACCTGAGCTATTCTCCCAGAGGTAGACAATCTAGGACATTTACCCATCAACTCCTCCTCCCAACTGGTTTAGATTTGTCACCAAAATTATAAATTCCTCCCTATCTTCACACTGCTTTGCCTTGATTAAAGGAGTTTTAATGTTATTAGAGCAAGTTCCGAGACAGAAAACTAAGGACAAAGTAGAAGCTCAAAGTGGCAGGATATTAGGAAGCCTGGGAGCTATTGACCCAAGAGCTGCTGAATTCAGAGGCACATCAATGACTGTGACCTACAGCATGAAAACTGCTAGCTGCACCTTGCTGTCTTGAAGTAATCCTGCAGTCTATTCACCACTGATTTTCACCCTGATGTTCAAAACTTAGTCTTGTCATTACTTTTTTCCACTTGTAATTTTAAGAAATCCTTTCACTGTCGGATGCTGTCTTTCTTTTATTAAAATTGACTTTATTGGTACTTTCTTTCAAACTTACTCTAATACTTCAATTTTAACAATTCTTCATTGTACTGAATCCTATATGCCATTCTTCCTACCATCATTTTACTTTAATTATTCCATTCATGTTCTCATTATTTTCACAGTTTAAATCTATACTTCATCTTTATAATAATTCTCTTGGATGTATTTCCAACGCCTTTGTCTTTCTCACTTTTTCTACCTACTTTGTGATTGCATTCTTATAGTTGAATGAAAAACATACTACCCTTTAAATTTATAACCAAATGGGCTCTCAACAATCAAATTATATCTCCTACTTTATTCTTATTCCCATTCAATATAACTGATTCATAATTTCTAGTCTCACCTCAAAGCTCCAATAATTTTTCTTCATCTTGATTTTTAGCTGATAATCTTTCTTCTAAGTCTTTAATAAAATAGGTGTAAGTGGAAGAGAAGTTCCATAAGCTCCCACATCTATTCATATCATCATTACTTATATGCTCCTATCCAAGGCAAATGCTCAACTTGGATAATATGTGCCATCGACACTTTCCAATAGCACTCCTGCAAATATTCCCTCATTTTTCAAATTTATACATGTTTTCCCTCTGCTGAATATTTCCACTAAGTATAAAAATATGATAACATTACTATCACCTTAAAAATAATAATAAACTGTCTCATTACCTTACTTTCTACCCATTATACACTCCTTTATACTCCTTCCCTTCTCTCAATGCTTCTAACTTGGAGTTGTCTACATTCAGTGATTTTAACATGGCTGTATCCATTATTTTTATGAATCCCAGGAGCCCCAGCCAAACTGCTTCTGTCAAGAGAAAATATGAATCCTTTTCATATTTGATCACTAAATTCAACAAGAAAAGTTCAGAACTTGTATTTTTGGTGCATCAACATCACTGGACATAATCACTCATTCTTTTTTTTTTTTTTTTTTTTTTTGAGATAGGGTCTCACTTTGCAGTTCAGGCTGGCCCTGAGCTCAGCCTCAAACTCACATCACGGCAATCCTCTTGCCTCTGCCTCCCGAGTGCTGGGATTACAAGCACCCAGCACTATGGTATATGGTGCTGATTGCTGCTGGGCGCGAGTCTCCATGCCCAGTATTGTATGTGGTTACCAGGTAATCGAACCTGGGTCCTTGTGCTTGCGAGACAGGCGTCAGAACCACTGAGCTAAATCCTTGGCCTCATTCTTGAAATACTTTTATTATTTCATTTCCAGGAAACCACATACACTTTTCTCTCTCTCTTTCTTTGAATCCTATTTGCTACATCTTTGTTATTTTGCTGGCTCCACAAACTTGGAGTGCCTAATGACTCAATCTTTTGTTTCTTTTCCATATACATTCTTTGAGTATTGTTCTCAATAACACCACCCCATTCCATTGCTTTAAATGCTATGTATGTGCTCATGAGCCCCAAGTTTGTATTTCTGTTAGTCATATTGAGGTATAATTTGCATTTTAAAAATCACCAATTTAGAGTATACAATTTCATAAGTTTTGAAAAACATAATACAGTCCAGTGACTACCATTACAATTAGGATACAGAATATCCCAACATCTAAAAAGTCCTCTTTTGCCTTTTTAGGGTCAATCCCTTTCCCATCCCACCAGGAAAGCCTGGTAAACATCAATCTGTCATTAAAGTTTTATCTTTTGTAAAAATTCAGACAAATAGAATTATATATTATGTGATATTTTGAGGACACTTTCTCTCATGTAGAATAATGTTTTGACATATACTTACATTATATCTATCAGTAGTTCTTTTTTATGGTTCAATAGAATTCCATGTATAGATGTACAACAGTTTGTTTATTCATTTCTACTTGAGGAATATTTTGTATTTGTTAGAATTTTGTCTATTAAAAACAAACATTCACATATCATTATTTGATATTCACATATCATTATGGTTTTGATTTTCATTATCTTAATAACTCATAATGTTGAGCATATTTTCATATTTTTGTTTATTTTTCCTATAATTTATTTGATGAAATATTTACAAACTTTTCAAAACCTGTTTTATTATCAGATGTTTATCTTTTTATTATTGAGTTGTTATGGGAGTGCTTTATAATATGGATACAAATACTTCATCTGAGACATTTTGGCAATGTTTCCTTAACTGCCTTTTGCCTTTTTCATTTCTTTTTTTTTTTTAATTTTTTAATCTTTATTGGCACATTACATATATTCATCATGATTGCACTCCATATGGGGATTTGTACCAGTATAAGACACAACTTCATTCTCATTTTTTCCCATAGCTCTACCCACCCTACTGCCCCCCCATATACATAAAATTTGTTTCCTTACTTTTTTGTTACAATCTCATTATTTTCCCCCCTTCTCCCTATTTCACATTGAGAATTTTCTATTTCACAATATATAACATACAATTCTAGGACTCATTTACATCTTTATTTTCTCATACCAGAGAAAAGATGCAATATGTACCTATCTGTGCCCTATTTATTTCACTTATGAGGATATCCTCAAGGTATGTCCATTTAAGTAGAAATGATTCAAACATTATTTTTATGGCAGAGTAATATTCCATTCTGTAGAAGAACCACAGCTTTTTTATCCAGTCTGTAGTTGATGGACACTTGGGTTGTTTCCAAGATGTAGCAATCACAAATTGGGCTGCTATAAACATGGGTGCATATATGTCACTGTGATATGAGTCTTTTAATTCTTGTGTGTATATACCTAGCAGGGCATTTCCTAATAATGTTAAAATTTTTTCTTTTGAATTAATTTCTTACCACTTCCCTTATAATTTACACATTTGAGTAGTAGGAAGGACTTTTGATAGTGTCCAAGTCAATATTACTAAGTTATCTATGTATGCTGTCTTCTGTAACATAACTAGGAATGAGAAGTTCTGGTCTCAGAGCCCATGCCACATTTCTAATCTAATGGTTCTCTAATTTCATTGGGAAAAGCAATTACCTGATTTTCATTATAAATCCAGAGTTCCTTCCCACCCCCACAGATTCCAACTGTGCAAGTGTAGACTGAGCTCTAGGAATCTGCATTTAGTAAGCACCACATGCAGTTCCCCAGGTAATGTGACAGAAATAGGATTTAACCAGCAATGCTCCAAGTACAACTTAGGGTTTTCAACTTCCTGGAAACCCAGGAAGGGGCTCTTGTTTCCCTGTTTCATCTCATGTGTCTTCCTAACAATGACCAAAGGCTAGAATATGTAATACCTACCTCCAGAAACATGTAACTGAACACAGTGCACCCTCCACAGTTTCTACATCTACAGATTCAACCAGCCACTGATAAAAAATATTTGGGAAAAAAACTACATCTATCCTGAACATGTACAGATATTTTCTTGTCATTATTCCCTAAATAATAGTCCAACAATTATTTACAAAGCATTTGCATTGTGTTGGGTATTACAAGCAATTAAAAAATTATTTAAAGTAGTGATGGCAAAGCTTCATAGAGCTTTCTGTGAGACAAGAGCCCAGTGCAGCACACACACTGCAGGTTTGTCAGTATTGATTTAAAGTGTAGAGGAGGATGCGAGTAGATTATATCCAAATATTACTTCATTTTACTTAAGGAACATGAGCACCCACAGATTTCAGTATCCTCCGGGGTCCTAGAGCCTATTCCACATGAAAACCAAAGGACAACTCTAATTAGCCAGAAGACAGAGCATTCGTCCACTACAAAGAATAACACAATTTTTCCAAATAAAGGTTTAGAAAAAGAAATGGAGGAAAATGCAGCCCATATCACAACTACCCTGACCTCCAACACACCATATCGATATCCTAGAAAACTGTGCAACCTAATAAACACTCATTATGAAATTTCAGCATGAGATGCATTGTGTTCACATTATTCTGGTTTTCTAAGCTGTTCTTTTTTTTTACTACTTGTTTGCTTCTCAAAAATGTGTAGCTTACTGAGCTTTTTCTTTGAGAAGCAGTAGCAGGTGTCTCTCTAAAGCCTCAAGGCATTTTATTTCAAGAGTTCACACAGTTTTACTATGCTTCTTCGCTCAAGTCATATAAGACTGTGAGTTCAAGTCCGTGAAGCAGTAATTCATCACTATCTGAGAATCACCTCCTCTTAAGTGAGAGGAGAGAAAATGCCAAAGAAAGACAAAAGAGGTGGTAGCAGTGGGGAAGACTAACACAAAAGACCTCGCAAATATCCTCTTCTTGCCCATACCCCTATAATGAAGAGATGTTGTTCTGTACCTATGAAAAGAAAAACACATAATCTTGTGTTCTGTGTTGTTACTCCTCAAACATCTGGTAAGTGGGTGTCAGTGGCTACAGTATGGTCTCAGAGGTGCTGTGGGGAAATTAGCACTAGCTAAGCCTCGTGCTAAAAGTGGAGATTTCAACATCTTCTTAGTGCTATGACGAAGTGGTGAAGTGGTGAAGGTGATTAGGAAGAAACCCAGAGGGCAGAGAACAGAAGGCTTAGCTGAAAGTCTGAGTGAATAGCCTCTGCCACCACAAACCCTCACTCTGCTACCAGCTGCATAGGATCAAAGTACTGGTGAATAAGGAAGTTCATAGGTTTCCTTTGAAAAAGCATCAGTATTCTGGTTTAATACAAAAAAAGCTTGGGGCAATGTCTCTGCATCTTTAGATGTTTGCCCATAGGATTATATTTGTGAACAAATTTCCTCTTTTAAGAAGCAGACCATCTCCACAATCATCCAAAGCTATCCATCAAGTTAGTTGAAAAAGAAGTCTGAATTTTGTGAGTCATAGGCTAGGAGCCTTTTTAGTGGGGATGTGGCTGGAAAATATTAATAGAAATTCACATTGTGCTTCCTAATTACAAAGCACCATATGTAAAGAACTACTCATAAATTGACTGCTCAAAATCTAAAACATAAATAGATAAGATAAAAACTAGTTCTGAAAATATGTTGCACCAGGAAAGTAAATCTTCATAAAAGATACCAGCCTTTAATTCAATGGGCTAAGAATTTCTCTAATCGCTTTTCATCTCTAAATTCCTCTTAATATTAAAAGACTATAAAAGTCACACTTGTCAGGTGACATGACTTATGTAAGTCCCCAAAGAATCTTAGACTCCCCACCAGCTTCCTTTTGTAGCACTAACCAATGTACAGAAAGCTTTGTGAGAAGAAGAAACTAGACACAAGTCTATATGTTATTCTCTGAACTTGATTAAGAATGAACTGGTCACACATGTCTAGCTTCCCCAACCGGTATTTAAATAATGAGTATGAAAATATATCATTTGTTTATGTCTAGAGCTATAGTGATAAAGGGAAACAGAAGCAACTCCCAAACCTGCTTGATATCTGAAACATGAGTTCGTGTTTTCTAAAATCAAAGAATGAATTCTAGGAACAGAGGTTAAGAATAGGAAAAATTTATTGAGAAAAAGATATCTTCTGCCTAAGAGAGACATAAGGAAGAACCAAAAAATAGGTTGCCCAAAGGGTTTTTACGGGCCAAAGCCAAGAGGTGAAGCAAGTTCAAGGTGGGAGTAAAAACTATAGTGTCCAATGAGAAATCATAAGATGGACAAAACTATGATCAGCCAGTAAGACTATGTTGACAACTACAGTCACTTAGGCAATACTGACTAAATGAAGATCCACTAAGAAAGCAAGTGACCTAGAAAACACTCAAGGATTTCAGTCAGGGATCTTTCCTGGAAAGGACTTGTTAAGATCTTGGCCCCCCACTTAGGTGACTGATACCTACTTAGAATATCGGTCACTGCTATTTACCCTACATTTGTATAGTTTATTTTCTTTTACAATTCTGGCCTTCAGTGAATGTATCTTAATCGTCCTCCATGTTGGCTCTTCACAGGCCAGCCCTGTCCAACTGCCTATAAAAGATCTAATTAACTTACCTATGTACAATAATATACTGTAGGGTATGCAGAACTCTATCAATTATCATACAAATATAACAATTATTTATTGAGAACAATATAGAATATTTATGACCCCTCACTGAAACACCCCCAACATTTATCAAGTTCTTTTCTGTCATTATTTAGGTTAATACCATATAACACTAACTTTTTGAAGTCACAAAAAGAGCCTCCAGATCTGTGCTCCAATACACTAAATTAGGCATTATTAGTGATTAAATTCTGGACACTGGCAACACTCTAGCTATAGGTTTTTGTGTGTCCTGGAACCCAGCATTTCTGAAAGCATGTTAGTATGG
Source organism: Petromus typicus (assembly GCA_004026965.1). Classification (NCBI taxonomy): domain Eukaryota; kingdom Metazoa; phylum Chordata; class Mammalia; order Rodentia; family Petromuridae; genus Petromus; species Petromus typicus. Next base: position 35,421 of record PVIR01013540.1, read on the forward strand.
GACTCCCCTGGGAATCTTTATGTTCAGGAGGATCTCCCACTTCTGTCAGAGTTCTCCAGTCAACCCCAATGATGAAGACCATGACACAACACTTTCAGAAGAACAAATACAAGATGGAGGTGATTCATTCAATGCTGGTTCTAGGTTGAAACTGTTCTCCTTGGTGTTCTCCTGAGTAGCTAGTACATATAGCATTGAGTACATTTAACCAAAACAGAAATAGTTTAATATCATATATATACCTGTAATTTATATCAAATGCCAAGAATAAGTAGATGATATTTATTTTACCATTTTGGAAATCTTTCATATAATTTTTGACTGAAGCAGGAAAGTACTCGACTGAAGGGAGGTACCAAAATGAAGGGAAAGAAGACTTAGAATAGCAATAATCTAAATAATGAATTGAGATAAGAAATTAAACATAAAATGTGAGTTTCAAATTTCAAAATTATAACAATGCAATTAGGCAATAGAGTAGAAAAGTAACAAAATAAAGGCACACTCAGCAGGAGAATTTTGGAAAAGAGCCCTTGGAAAGAAAAGAAATAGAATTCCTCATTATGGAGTGCAATCATGATGTGTATATTTAATGTACCAATAAAGATAATTTAAAAAAAAAAGAAATAGAATTCCTAGCTCACAAGGGGAAGGGCTCCCGCTAAGCAAACCAGAGATGCTCTACATTGCTCTACAGGAACATGCAGCTCCCTGGATCCTACCTAGATCAGAAGCTTGGGATCAATAATGAAATAAAGAGTTGGAGATTAAAATAAAGGAAAACAGGTTTCTTTGGGAAAAGGCAGAAAAAGAGAAGATAGATGGTTACTCTGGAAAAGTAAGGGGTATCAGAAGGCAAATACTCCTGCGTTTTTGTCTTCAGCTCCTTTTCATTAAACCTGGTCCATGCCCTGTGTTGACCACCTGGAACTTGTAATAATCTGTCTGAAGGCGACCCTCTGGCGTCTGTGACCCTAGCCTGGGTACCACTATCTATATTCTTCAGGTCATTTGATTCCATTTTGCCTCTTCACGAGAGTAAGTGTTGGGAGAGGGAGCCTCAGAGAAAGGCAGCTTCAGGTTTGAAATCAAAGAGACAGACAAGTATGTACCTGGTACAGTGGTAGAGTGATACTAAAGATTAGATATAGATATAGATATAGATATAGATATAGATAGACAGATAGATAGATAGATAGATAAATGTATAGCTGTGTGTGTCTTTCATATATTAAATAAGAGTTTAGGTGGGTGCAACTTGTGTTTTATGTATTTTATCTGGGGGCTGTCGCCCTGGTCTTTTATGGTTCTGGTTACATCTCTGTTTTGTCTGTTGACTCTTCCTGCTACATTCTCAAGTTCACTGTAGTATCGGGGGCCTTGTCAGGTCTGGTTTTTCTCTTTTTTTTACCATTTCTCTTTTCAAGTGACAGACTCCAACTGCAGAAGCAAAAGCTGCCTTTAGTAAGACTTCATATTAATTAACTTAATAAAGCTTCATAAGATTTACTTGTCCATGACCCCCGTCCATATATTGGGAATCATTTTCTGCTACTTCTACTCAGTGCCAATAAGTTTAAAAAAAAAAAAAAAAAACATTTCATCCCTGATCTATGATACTGCTGTTAATGCTGGCCATCCCCAAACAAGTCCCCCACTCTAAAGTTTCTAAGCCCTCATTCTCCTAGATATTAATCACCTCCACTAGGAAGAAACCTTTCCTGATGTTCTTAATGGTAATTTCTTAATTTGTGAGGAAAACTGAGTTTTCTTCTTAAAATAATGACCATATTTCATATTGTTTAAAAAAATGAATGCATTTTATTTTAAAGTCACTAAAATCAGTCTTTATAAAAAGTTTATAATAGAAATTGTGCCAATTTGGAGTTTTAATTAAAAAGTAATTTTTTTCTACACAAAACAACCTTTCACATACTTTAAACAACCAAACTGTAAGAAGTAAATGAACACCATAATTCCAGGTGTAACTTTTCTCAAATCCAGAGAGAGAAATAAAGTCGAATTTAACTTCACCATCCTTCTATTTCAGAAGGTAAGGAAACGGATTACAGAATGAGAGTTATGTAAGACACTTGGTGAAGCCTTCTAGGAGCATTTTAAAGCCTCCCCACTGCAAGAGATGAGCCAGATGACTAGTGGGATGGAGCAAGAGGCTGCTCGTGAGGACACCACAGCAAGGGGGAAGGCTCTCAGTCAGAGCCTGTCACAGAAAACAGCCCTGAACGGTTCTCAGAAGCTCAACAGGCAGCATCTGTCCTTGAAACACAGGCAATGCAGAGGTGAACTTGAAAGGATGCTGGAACTTATTAGAGTTTCTATTTTTTGGTAATTTACCCAGTGCCTGGCAAATGGAGAGTACTTAATTAGGCAAAAGTTCAAGGCTTTTAGAGACCTAGAATTACAATAGATTCAAGAAAATTAAAATGTTAAGAAATTTTCATCCTGATATTAGGGAGAAAAAAATGAAAGTTAAGGGAAATATTAATTAACAGTTGTATTTAATTAGGATACCTACTGATTCTGTGGATTCATGCATTTTATCTTTTTCACTTTATACTTACATTATATCTAGCAAAAACTGTGTGTATAAGTATGCATAATATGCATAATAAGTATGCATAATATGTATATTTTATATTCACAGAAAATACATTATACACAACTAAATATTAACAATAATCACTTTATGGGAAGGTGAAAAGAGTGATACTATGGGAGATTTGGGGAAAGCTTATCTATATCTGTTGAATTTGTATGACTTTTTATTAAAAGGTCACACACATTCTCTTCCTCTTAAATAGATTATATTCATATTTCATGCATCTCTCCTTTACAGGCTCTTCCACAGGAATTATCTGAGATTTGAGTGAGGACAACAAATATAAATCTTATAAGTCTTTTCTCAACCATTTCAGAGGCAATCAGCTAATCTGAAGCATGAGTGTTTTCTTTTTTTTTTGTTTTTGTTTTTTTTTAGGTGTTTTGAGACAGGGTCTCGCTTTGTGGTTCAGGCTGGCCCTGAGCTCAGCCTCAAACTCACATCACAGCAATCCTCCTGCCTCTGCCTCCCGAGTGCTGGGATTACAGGCGTGAGCTACTACACCCGGCACTGTGGTATGTGGTACTGGTTGCTGCTGGGCGTGAGTCTCCACACCCAGTATGGTATGTGGTTACTGAGGATCGAACCCGGGTCCTTGCGCTTGCAAGACAGGCGCCGGAACCACTGAGCTAACTCCCCAGCCCCCTGAAGCATGAGTTTTTTTATTGTATTTGGTGTCTGTGACACACCTCTTAGCCCCTTGACCCCTGACCTTAACAAGCACAAGAAAGTAAAACCACACAAAGAATCCTTTGTCCACTGCTGTAACTATAGCATTACAAACAATGCCTAGCATCCACCAAGCACTGTATAAGTAAATACTTTGAAGAAGTTAACCTTTGTGTTTCTACCACGTGGTAAGGGGTCTTCCCCTCCAAATAGGCTGCCAATAATCCTGTTGTGTCCATACAGTCTGGCATGCCCACATCTGTACTTTCAGGCTATGTACTCCAAGATAGGTCTCATGGGTACTAGAGCTGGCATTTGATCTTTATTGCTGGCTCCTGAATTTATCACTCACTTGGCCTCAAGTTCAAGAGGAGAAAGAAGTTATTATTTATTGACTACTCTCAATATTACCCTGATATTTTCATCATTAAAATTTTTCATTTTAAATTGACTTAATTAGTTAGAGCTAAATTTCTTTGTAAAAGCCATATTGACCGCATTATTGTGTATTCTGCTCTTCTGTATACACCAATAAATAGCATCTGTTCCATAATTCAATAATAGGTCTTACTAAATGCATCGTGGAAAGGTGGGTAGAGTGGCATGACATCCCTGTGGACTTCCCATTTGCCTCTTGCTATAGGCTGAATATTTATGTCCTCTCAAAATTTATATGTTGAAATCTAAGGCCAGTATGATAGTATTAGGACATAAGGCCTTAGAGAGCTGATTAGGTTCTGAGGACAGAGTCCTCATCAATAGGGTCAATGTCCTTATAAAAGAAGACCAGAAGAGCTGTCTTGCCCCTTAAAACATAGCTAGAAGCATTTATCAACTAAAAAGCAGAACCTAATGGCACACTGAATTTGCTAATGCTTTTATATTGGACTTCCCATACTCCAGAACTATGAGAAATAAATGTCTATTGTTAAAAGTGTCTTGCATTTTGTTATAACAGCCTCAACAGATTGAACAACCTCTTCAGGCTCTTGACAGGATATATTCCCAAAGACCACTCCACATGCGCTCTGACTTTTAACTCCTTTCCTTCAGAATATCTATGGTGCAAAAAAATCTTTGCCCCAAAAAGGCTGACCTGAGAGGTCACTATGTTTGGCAGAAGGGAACACTGAGCTCTCAAATATACTTCTGTGTGTTCTTTGTTCTCATAGAGACAGTAGTCACCTCCAAAGCATCAAACATCTCTGTAAGCATCATTGTGAGGCCACCTTCCCAATCTTCATGTATTTCCCGTGTCCCTGTCCACAGAGACCAATGAGGTGCACTACGTTTTTCACAAATACCTTTTAAATGAAGTTGTACAATCATGCAATTAGCTGCTGGAATCTTCTGTCTTTAGAAGTTAATAGCCAGCTATGACTGGTTTCTTAGAGAATTATACCATTAAGCAACCACACATAACCTGATTATTTATTTAGTGAGCTCAAGGATTATTCATAAATATAAAAAAGAAAGGACAATTGTATGAGGGAATTATTGGCATTATTTTCCCTTGTGCTCATAGTTCTAATGTGGTAGGGCCATATGCCACAAACAACATTCCAATCAGAATTAACACAAGAAAGACTATCATTGTTGCAACAAGGAAATGGATATATTGATGTGGGGAAGAAGATTTTTTTCCCTTTCCCTCCCAGCTCAAAACTCTGCTGTTCACTTGCTAGATTTTGTTAGTGCGGCTGGACTAACTCACACCTTTCGCAAATCTTAAAGCTTAAAAGCACACTTTCTATCAAGAGAACAACTGGCCACAAAATTACAGTCAGGCAATTTGGAAGTGGTATGGAATTCATTTTAAATGGGATATTAACTAAATGCTAAAATTGATTATATAAAATTCACAATAATTTTCAGTTATACACACTTAAATTTTAAGAGAGACATTAGCCTCTTTACTTCTTACATCTTCAGATTCTACAAAGGTAATGCAGCCTGGTTATATACTTCAATCATTAAGTAAAGTCAAAAATATTGTAATGGAATGATCAAATGATTACACTGTCCATTGGAGCAGAAGAAGGAAATAGAGCAGGAAAAATTAAAAAGAGAAAAATAATAACAATAACAAAACCAACACCCCAGTCACCTAATAAGCTTTTAAACACAAGGTTTCCCTCCAAGTTCTCACAGAATTTCTTCCTTAACCTGATTTCCCTTTGATGAATAATGTATAATAATGTGCCTGTACCATTCAGGAGTGAGTGAGTCATCAGTGTGTTCTATGTATGTCAAACCATACAATTCCTTCCACATATTCCTCTCTAGACATTCAGAGCAGAACAAGTCACAAACACTGAATTCCATCAGAGGTGAGAATATGACAAGAAGGCCAAGCTCTTCAAATATTTTAGCTTGCTGATAAGGTATTACTAAGGGAGACTGCCTTTGTTGTTTGTTTTGAGAGAATACCTAAAGTAACGTGTTAAATTAATTTCCAACTCAGGCAATGATATCTAATAGCTAAGAAGCAAGACTATCACAGGCAGAAAGCAATCTTTCAGGTTCTGCAACTTATCCATGTGACACTAAGAAAGTAATAACTGAGCATTAATTACTAAGACATTGTTTAGAGTACTTTGCTTGGATTAACATTTTTTTTTCTGTACCAGGGGATCAAAGTTGGGCCCTTGTGCTTCCAGGGTAGGCACCAGTACTGGATTAACACATTTTCTCCTTAAAGAAGAACCTATTAATGAGGCTCTGTATGGAAAGACTAAACAATATGCTAAAGATCATGATGATAGTAACGAAAAGAATTGGGATTAAACTAAGGTAGCCCTGACTAGAGTCTTAATTTCTGAATTCTTAGCCACTTCTTTGCTGATTTTTTTTTTTTTTTTTGTGACAGGGTCTCATTAAGTGGCTTAGTTGCCCAGGTTGGGCTTCAGTTTGCAATATTCCTGCCTTAGCCTGCTAGAATGGTGGGATCACAAGTGTGGGCCATTATATCCACTATGGCTTTTAAATTTTTAAACATGACTCATTATAATAAATATTTTTTACTATGACCTATAGTAAAATATTTTCCTAATATAGCCCATTACACACACATTTTATGTGAACATTATATATTTATGTATTATTATATTTTTTATATTATTATATATTTATATGTCATATATTGTATATCACATATATTTATACACACTGAAACTATGAAACTATTCTTACTTCATGAAATGTATTGATGTGCTATTTTTTTAATCAATATTATTTAAGAATGGCTATCATCAAGAAATAAAATAATAACAAATGTTGAGAAGGCTTTGGAAAGAAAGAAACTCTTCTATACTTTTGAGACTGAGCAACCACTACTGAAATGTAGACCAAACAACCACTATGGAAATCAGTATGGAGGCGCTTCAAAAAACTAAAAAAGGAAATATCACT
>PVIR01013541.1:0-42137 GCA_004026965.1 Petromus typicus
ATTAGTCTCTTATATAACACAGAGGTTGCATAAATTTGCTTGAAAAGGCCTGTTTACTACATCATTTCTTCTTTCCTACTCACAAATAATAAAAATAGAGCAGTGATAGTAATCCAGAGAGCATTAAGATAGTAATGTATGAAATTTTTGTCATGGTTACTATGTGTCAGGCACTATTTAAAGCATTTAATGCATATTAACTTTTATAAATTCCAAAGCTAAATGACCTTATGAAACAGATTCTTTATTGTGCAGATGAAGAAACTGGAGTTTAGTAACCTGCCCAAACCCTAAATGGGCCGAGTTAAGATTTGAATCTAGCCTATCTGGATTTAAAATTCTGCTAAAACACTGCATTCCAAGGCTGAGCGTAACGCTTGGTTTCCATAAGTGCAATCTATGACCCTACTCACAAAAGCAGCACCAGCTCACACTAGACCTACTAAACAGAATTTCTCAGAGGAAGTCTGGGAAATCTACATTTACAGTAAGTGCTGTATATGTCACAGTCTAACAAGCCTGGCAAGAGCAAAGGATCAGTGTCAATGAGACTAGATCCCCCATCTTTATCTCTAATACTACAGCCAAGGTCAGCTGGTGTGATTCTGTTCTTCTCATTTATAAGACAAAACAAAGCACAACTAACTCACAGAATGGCCGTAAAAACTAAATCTTGAGATGCACATAATAAAATACACCTCGGTTATTAATACTATCAAGACACACTGTGCTAACTGGTTCAACTCGGGAGAGGGGCACATAATTGTAGAAAAATCTATGCTTATTCCATGCATGATACTCTGAGCCAGAAAATCCTTCCAGGTAGTCAGGCCCAAAGGCATTGGGATTTTGCCTATATCGTCAGGAGAGGGTGTTATGGTAGAGCAAATAGAAAGAGTGTGGGGTAAAGCAAAGAGACCCAAAGTTTATCAAAAAGAACACATGTAAGTGCCTGGCTGGCAAAACAATACCTTGAAGCTTGGCTGGTGGCACACAAGAGATGGAGCAGCGTTTCAGAAAGTCGGTGCCTTCTGAGCAGGAGAAGTTTGCATAGTTCACCAAAGTTGGGTCAGGAATTCCACAGTCAATAGGCATGCAGCTCACATTCCGATCCCAGAGTCCAGCAGAACATGTGAGCAGAATCTCCTTCTACAAATAAGAGAATTTGTATCTGTCAAGGCCATATGCAAAGGCTATTGGAAGGTTTCAGAGCTGAAGACTCCTGTCATCCAAACATTCCAGTGAGAAGTGTTGCGCCTTTCTCACTGTTGATGCCTCACTGTTTGAATGTATAGTCTCAAAATACCCGGGTATGACTGATGAAAGAGTGAAAGAAAATCACTAAATACTATTGCCCTCCTCTTGCTCATCTAGATCTGTTCTCTGCTCCTCTCCACTTTGTGCTGTGTCCAAGAATCCTGACCCCTAGGGGCCTCCATAGCTCACATCTCAAGATGAAGGATAATAGTCAAAGCCCTTCACCCTGGGATACTGCACCACTTCCTGGGATTTCCTATACTTTTCCATGCTCTTACTAAAATTTCTTGAATTACCCACTTTTGAGAAGGTCATGTTTCCTATTGACATCCTTATTAATAAGCCAACCTGATAATGCTACTGAAAGTAATAACCACAAGTGCATAGTGTCTAAGACTAGGTAAGAGTTAATGCATAGGATTCACCTTCCATGCCCTTTGCTGAAGTGAGAGCTCTGCCAGCCATTTCCAGGTGGCAAGACAGCCCTAGAGCTGGATGGTACTAACTAAATGAAGAGATGCTTGTTGAGTATCTAGAAAGGTCAGGTGCTCTACTAAACAAGAAGTCATCAAGGAGCTGAATGTCTACTAAGGGAGCAAATCACATACAGAAATGGTTGCTATGAAACATGTCTAAAGGAGGAATAATGGAAAGAAGGAGAAAAAGAGAGAAGACAAAACAAGGATGAAATCCAAGTCATACATGGTGGTGCACATCTGTAATTGCAGCACTTGAGAGCTGAGGCAGGAGGACTGTGAGTCTGAGGCCATCTTGGACTATGTACCATGGCTTTTTCTCAAAAATGGAAAATGTTAGGACATATATTTTTATTTACTATTTACAAAGCCTCCTCCCCCCTTCTATAACTATTGGGCAGAATATAATAAAAAAGATGTCAACAATAAAGTAGAACATGTAGAAAACTGAAATTCAGGAGAAAAAATAGAAATACTTGAAGATAAAGCCATATTAAGTGCTACCACGTGGATGGAGGTGGTCAGCTCTGTGCAAACTGGAGGAAGGGCTGAGTTCTTTGGGCAGAAAGAAAGAAAACTTAGGGGAAGGTATAACACAGGGACTGACCTTACAAGAGACTCAGCACTTTGTAGCAACTCACAGAAGGTATAGGGTGGGGACAGAAAGTTTCTTTAGAACTAGAAGCTCATGCTTGTTTGGGAAAAGCATAGTGGTCATTCTAGTACTGGGTTCTTGGTCAGAGACAGAGAAGGGTATTTCAGAAGTCAGACTGGCACCAAAGCCAGAGGTCAAATGACTGCTGATAGCACTTGCCACCAGCTTCTGGCTGCATCTCACACTACTTCCCAGTGTTTCCTGGCTGCCTGCCAGGAGGACCTACATCAAAGCCAGACACATTTTTCTGTTTAGCTTCAGTTCTTGTGTCAACAAAAAGCACATACCCCACTGTCTTGTGATCATGAGCCGGACTTGTATCATGTCCTTCATGGAGCCAGCCTTGGGTGGCAGGAGTGGTCAATCAGCTGCACAACTCTGTGGCCCAATCCACCATCTGGTTGGCAAAGAGCGAGCTCCCATGTTCTCCTTCCAACCAGATCCTTCCCTGTACACACTATCACAGCTGAAATCTCGCTCAAACCACAACAAGCCACTAATCGTTTAAAGAATGCTTCTCAGATTCTACATGTACTGCCTGATTTCCCTCCCAGCTTTATCGGATATTATCCATTTTGTCTTCAATTGCTTCTAATTTTAATCCATGTGAACATCGTGTTTGCTTCTCTCTGCTTTACATATCATACGAGTGTCTTTAGTTCCTATAGTTTTTGCTCCTTTTTATCCTTCCTACCCTACTTTAGTGCACACACACTTCGCCTGAGTTGAGATGAGTTAAGAACAGGTCATGAGGAGGGCAGGGAGTTAGCTCAGTGGTTCTGGCGCCTGTCTTGCAAGCGCAAGGACCCGGGTTCGATTCCCCGGTAACCACATAACAATACTGGGTGTGGAGACTCACACCCAGCAGCAACCAGTACCACATACCACAGTGCCGGGTGTGGTGGCTCACGCCTGTAATCCCAGCACTCAGGAGGCAGAGACAGGAGGATTGCTGTGATGTGAGTTTGAGGCTGAGCTCAGGGCCAGCCTGAACCACAAAGCGAGAACCTGTCTCAAAAAACCTAAAAAAAAAACCTAAAAAAAAAGAACAGGTCATGAGGGCGCTGTCTTTCTAACTACAGTATCTTAGACCAAGAAGTTAGTTTTTTGAAAGACATTAAAGTTGCTTCTAGACAGAATTTAAGGCCTCTGAAGCTCAAGGTTGTCTTTCTAACTATTTTTAGTAAATGAAACACTTTCACATTTTCACAAACCATTAAGCAAACAATTGGCATAAAATTTCTCAGAAATCCAATCTTCCAAACTGTTAATATCTAACATTCACACATCTACTCTTTTCTAATAATGCATCTTCATGGTCGTCTCCTTGAACACTATTATGTTTTGCCTGGTGCCTCCCTTTCTTTTATCTCTAAATATGCACGTTTTGTAAAGGTTGGTTTCATGTTTTAAATTCTTCCATAGAGTGTTGCAATCTCACTAAAAAAAAACTGGAGGACAAAGTTCATAGGAAACAATATTATGTTGATAATAATGGCAGCTCATCAAAGTGTCATGTGCCTATTATTCTGTTGGAAGTTTTTAAATTATTTCCAGCCAGTCACCTTAATAACTCAGTGAAATGAGAACTTGAATTTCAATTATTTTACAAATGTAGAAACAAGCTTAAAGATTTTGTTTTATTTGCTTTTACCTAGAGTTCCATGCCTAGTACATAGTGCAGTTGGAATTTCCTTCAGATCTGTTTATTGAAATATGATCTTAACTAATATATTCTATTATCTCTAAACTACACTGAAGTCTTGGAAATGGTATTATAGAAATTTGGAATGAGGCTTTTATAAATGTAGAAAATTCATCCAATGCTAGTATCATGATAGAATCTTTGCCTCAGTAATAGATTTAATGCTTTTGAGGTGAAATAAAGCTGTATTTTTCCAACCTTCTCATAAGATGGGTTGTGGGCCTGGGTAGATAAGGAACCACAGATACACTGATTGCAATGTACCTTCACTGCAAATTAGAATGGGTCTATACCTCTGTATTCTCATCTCAGAGTTTAAAGTGAAGAGCATCATTTCTGGCAGGAAGACAAAAATAAGGAAGGACAGAATAAGCCTTCATGTCTACTTCCCTCCTGGTGAGCAAATTCATACCCTAACAGACTTGCACATGATCTTCTATGCCTTGTTTTTTTATTAAGCCATACTTCTTTTTCCATGTTATGGTCCTAATTTTTTCATTTCAAATTATTCATAAAAACTGGCCCTTCCCCAGTTGAGCCGGGAGAAAGAGTATAATACTTTCCTGCCCCCAGGATTGTGGTTCTGATGAGCATTAGCTTCCCACTCACCTCAATGGGCCAGAGGTACTTTCCGCTGCTTGTCTGAAGGGCAAATCCCCTCTGACAGGTGAAAGCACATGCCATGTGGCCTGGACTGTTAGAGGTGCAGTTCACTGTGTCTGTGTGATGAAGCAGCAACGGCACACAGCTGCCCAACTCCCCACAAGACCGATGGATGCAGCTGGATAGAACAGAAACAAACATTTGTCATGTTGTGTCCCCCAAAGGCTTATGTGCTCAGGGGAGGTGACTGGACTGTTGTTGCATGATATTGGGCTAGTCCACTGATGGTGTTAGTATAGTTCTGACTGTCAGAGACAGATTTAAGGAGAGGAAAGCCCATCAAAGGTCTGAATGGACTGAAAAGGGAGAAAAGAAGGAAGGCTCTCTGTGTCCTGCCTGCCATGCCATGGACTGTTTCTCCTCCACCATGTCCTTTGGACATGCTGCCTAGCCAACTAGGGACTGAACCTCTACAAAATGTGAACTAAAGTAAGCCTTTCATCCTTAACTGTGGATGCTGAATGTTTTGTCCCACGAGTGAAAAATATAACTAAGACAGTTCACTAGGACTGGCTCAAAACCGAAAGCCGCAGTGATTTCACAGATCCCTCTAGGAAATACACTTAGAGGCAAGTCTGTCTTCAAAACCTAAATTTAACTCATCGTCTTGTGTATTTCCTCTATTCATGGCACATGATAAACATAAAAATATCAGCTAGTGAGTAAAAACTAACCTACTTTGCCTGATTGTTCCAGGAGTGTCACTGTATCACTGGCAATGAGATAAGGTGGAGAGAAGAACCCAGGAGTTCTAGTGATCAGAAATTAACAGAGAATAAGGGAATACCTAAAACATTGAAAAGTCAGCACTTCTAGGTGCCAAACAGTCAGAAAAGATCCAGCACAAAGCTCAAGAGTGAATTCTGGGGATCCCCAGTTATGTAGGGCATCAACCTATAGATGTCAGATCACAGAGAGATCCCAGATGGTGATAAATCAAGATACTGATTTTCTGAGACAATAGACAAGGTAACATCTCTTTACTAAGTGGACTGGAAATATTTTGATTACTGGCATGGTCTAATAGTACACACCATTGAATATCAACAACACTAATTCTAAACTAGTTCCCCTAAAAGAAGAGGTATTCACATGTACTAAATTCCTCCAAATGCCTGACATCACACAGACAGCATCTCAGCACAGAATGGCCTTTTGGATCAATATTACCAACCAATTAGGAACAGGACAGATGTATAAACTTCCCAGAGTTCAAGAAGACTCAGCTTGGGCTTTTATAACAGCAATGATGCAATGAAGCAAGAAGAATGTTGCCCGCCTGTGATGGTTAAACCACAGGGATTAAAATTAGAGCATTAACACCAGGCTCATGAGTTTGAAGTCCATACCTTCCATTTGCTACCTACACGCTACAGAATGAATGATTCATTTCTTAGCATTTCACCTCCTACTTCTATAAGAGGAAATGACGTCCCAGTCACTTTTCCCATCAGGGGATGAAATACTTTACATGCACAATGTAAAGGAAGAGAGGTTGATATTAGCTCACAGTTTTTAGGGGAGTCAATCTACAGTCAGCTGATCCAAAACCGAAAGGATCTGGCAGAGGAAAGCTGCTCGTGTCATGGAAGCGAGAAAGCAAAGTGAAGGGCAGAGCTGGGAAGTCCTGCCCCGATAATTCACTTTTCTGACCATCCTCTCCTTCAACAATGTACTCAGCTTGGAACTCTGCAGTGGGTGAAACCACTGGTGGGTATAGTGCCCCCACTACCTTCAAAAGTGCATACTCTGTACACATAAGCCTTTTGAGGGTCACCCGAAGTATAAACAATATATGATCATGGCACATATTCTGTTACTGTTCTGATATTAATTTTCCCTGCTGCTCCACTCTCAGTGGGCCAGACCATCCCATCAGTGATGGGTTTCTGACTGTACATTTCACTTTATTGTTCACTTCTGTGCCATTACTTGATTTGTTAAGATTTCTAAAAGGCCTTTCCTTTGCAAGAAGCCCCTGAGGGTAGCTTTTTTCCTTCAAATCTCCCAGTGACATTGTAAAAATAACCACATTCTTACATTTCTTTTACTGTATCTTGTACTAAGTATTCATTTTCTTAGTCTTAAATGAATGTTTATTCACTCCTTTACCCAAGTGCAATTAGTATTTGAATATTAACTTGAGTTAATACTAGAGTTTTAACTTCTTAAAGAGAAATACTATCTCTTACCCACTTGGCTACAGTATACACAATAAAAACCTACTAAATTAAATGTTCAAATTATGGACAGAAAAGTAAGAGAATGACAACTAAAATGGAAAATTTGCTATATTATGTGATGACAGGGACCTGAAATACAAAAATATTATCCAACAATGATTCCACCATCTTGCTCCACTCATTCACTGATCAGCAGACATTTACTAAGCCCTTATCTTCCAAGGCATTGCTCTGAGCACTGGTGGTATCACAAGGACCATCCTCTTAAGGCATGCGAGTGTGAGTGTATGAGGGAGACATTAATGGATTTTTTCTAACAAGACAGTTACTTGTTTTTGACGAGGTTGCCAGTGGTACTAATTACCAGCCAAGTGGCTAGTGAATTTCATCATTCGTGCCTTCTGATTTTTGTCAATGATTAAACCAGCAAAAGTAAAAGAAGGTGGAAAACAAAATGTCATTGCATATCCACATATTGCCATATACAATTGAGAGTTGATAAAAAAAAAAAGCAATAGTCCAAGAAGAGCTGATTTGATCTGACCGTGATAAATGGGCTGCCCCTAACACTGTATCTAAGGGATTTAAATCATATGCTGGTGGCATTCTCATTTCTTTTATTCAGGCTTGGTAAGTGTATGATGGGGGGATGGGAGGTGAGTAATATAAAGGAAACTTTGTACTTTTGTTCCATAGCATTCCCTGTGATACTGTGATCTCCATCATGGGACCTATGAACAGGCACATGTATGAGTTGAGGGAGGTGGAATGTTAGCGAGAGCATGGATTCTCCAAAGCCAATACTGACTGCTGGGTATACAATATAAGAAAGGAATCTGTAACTGAGTCTTTATTTAACATTTGAAATGAAGTGCTAAAACCTGACAATCTTTTATGGGATGAGCTCAAAATGCCTCATTAGTGATACTGAAGAACTCCAAGCTCCTTTAACACCTTGGTTCCGGTGAGCTGATTGCCAAGAAATTAATGTGAAAGAGTCCATGCTATTTTCAGCAACTTCATTCAATTAATCCAAATCACTGAGGACAAGCACAAGCTGAGACAGGACAGAAAGCAAATAATCTCGATGGGCCTTCTTCTGTCAAGATGGAATGAAGGCAGGAAGTACAGATGCTTGACTCCAGGGTGTGCGGCAGTGGAGCCGGGAGGAAGAGCAAGACAGGGAGCCCAGCAGAGGGGAAAGTGGCCCAAAATAAGACCAAGACCAGAGAAAAGAAAAGCAAAATAAGGACCAAACCCAGACCTGTTTATGAAGTGAGAAATGGTTTTAGGGCAGCTGCTGCAAATTCTTTCACTAGCTTATATTTCCATTTGCTTCCTTTTTAAGGAATTTGTTTTATGAGGATGGTGTTTGTCAGGTCGTTAGCTTCTGGTGGCATCTGGTACCAATTGTAGACTTCTCTCTCCCTCTTGCACCCCAACCTGAAAGCCCCTTTGGTGTCTCCCTTCCACTAAAACCACAGCCCCTCAGAGTAAGAATGAAATGCTCTCCACCATTCCACCCTACCCTCCCATTGCCTGTCTCCTAAGGCTACAGAAGCTGTCATAAACATGTAGCAGAAAGATGTGCTAAGAGAAAGATAATTCATCTTGAAGCTATCTATCTATGATCCTTGGACAAAGCTAATAAAAGTGGCACTAGGGATACCTCACAATGCCTCAGAGAGGTGGAAAGGGTGGTATTTATCTTTCTCTGACCTACAAGCTGTGTGGAGACTGGCTGGAGGCCACACAGTGAGCCAAAGGAAATTCTCCAGCTGCGTCTCCAGGCCATGCCTCTCAGGGCAGCCTCGACCTGAGGACCATCCCCTCCATAGGAAGGTGGCCTTTCTGCCGCTTTTCTCCCCCTTCAGGAGTTAGTGGCTTGAGCAGGGGCGACTGTTGGAGCGCCTCATTAATAGAGGCAGAGGAAAAGAATAGAATGTCTGTCCTCTACAGTTCTGAACAGTTTTCCCTTAAACAATGTCAATCTGCTGCCACTACCTACAAAGTGTCCTGTAGTATGAGCTCTTCTTTGGCCATACCCCTTCACCTTACAACCTGTTTCTTCCAGATCATACCCATACCTCATCACACTGTGTTCAGGTGGGGATAGGAAGCTCCCCATCAATGTAATTCACAGGTATTTCCATTCAAACAGGGGACAAAGGCTTAGCCAGAGGATGGAATTTTTTATGATGGAAGTTCAAGTCAGTGGGCCATTAGACATCACACTAGGTAGATGGCAACCTACTCATAATTGTGGCTTTGTTGTGTCTCTGTGCTCCCCTTAGGAACCTCTATTCTTTTTTTTTTTTTTTTTTTTAGGTTTTTTGAGACTGGGTCTCGCTTTGTGGTTCAGGCTGGCCCTGAGCTCAGCCTCAAACTCACATCACAATCCTCCTGCCTCTGCCTCCCGAGTGCTGGGATGACAGGCGTGAGCCACCATGCCCGGCACTGTGGTATGTGGTACTGGTTGCTGCTGGGTGTGGGTCTCCACACCCAGTATTGTTATGTGGTTACCGGGAATCAAACCTGGGTCCTTGCGCTTGCAAGACAGGCGCCGGAACCACTGAGCTAACTCCCTGGCCCAGGAACCTCTATTCTTTCTTCTGATTTTCATTCCCAAAATTTAAAGGTTAGAAAATGCTTTCCATTGAGCTGTCCAGCTTGAAATGTATTTTAACCTCAGATTCTATAGGGCCCTGGGATCAATCCTAGCACCATGGCTAATGAGTCTGAAGTCCAATTGCTGTGATGATGCGTGTTTTCCTTGTTCTAGTTGGGCATCAAAGGATGTCTGGAGCTGAGTAAGCCCTGCTGACACAGTTCCATACAAGAGGGGCCTTCGTAGTCTGTGCGGCAGACTCCCTCAAACATAGTTATAAACTGGATTCACTTAAGCAGCTTTTGAAAAACATGTAAGCTGTATGTGGTGGTGTGTGCTTATAATCCCAGAACTGTGGCGGGGGGGCGGGGGCTGAAGTAGGAGGGTCACAAGTTCGAGCTCATCCCGAACCACTTAGGGACTTATTGAGATCCTGATTTAACATGAAAACTTTAGAAAGGGGTGGAGATGTAGATCAGTGCAAAGGTCCTGGATTCAATCCTCAAATTGTAAGTACTGAAGAAGAAAAAGCAGTAACATAGATCAAGGGGGAGGCGAGGAGCAAATGATTATAGTATGTTATGTGCATGCTCAAATCTGCCAATAGCAAACCCATTAATCTGTATGAACAATATGTACTAATAAAAAAGTGGGATAAAAAGTAGATACCCAGGTCTCATTCCCTGAGGATTTTGATTGGTTAATCATGCAGTGAGATCTTAGCATCTGTGATGCTTTCAAGTTTCAAAGTTTTTGGTGCTTAACAGGAATGAAACTGAGCCCCATGTAGCCTAAAAAATATGTAACTAAATTTCTATAAGCCAAGATTGTAAAATGGCAAACTGACTCTGGAAGGAGAAATGGATCCCAGTGTTTCATCATTAGATTCTCCATATTCAAAAGAAAAAAGGGTCATGTAGAAGCCACAAAGTACATTAACACAATTCTGCTCTTGTGAAGAAACTTTATACAGAGTGGAAAAGAGAAAACAAATCATGTTATGGATTATGAACTTTTCAAAGAAAGTTTATCATTGCATTTGATTTGATCTTAATAAATGAATGAGATTTGGAAAGGCAAAAGAGATGGTCTGGGAAGTTATTTCTGAGGATTTACAGACAAAACATAGGGAATATTAATGATAAGGTATGGATTAAAAACACCATTTCTTCCACCATGGTGACCTGCATAAAATTTACTGTGTGGAACTCTTAAATTCTAACAAGTTTAGAGAATTTCCTAGTGAAAGGAATCAACATCTCTACATGAAATTCAAACTCAGAGGCAGGTTCTCAAGTCTTCCTGTACCATTCATTGGTTAGTGAGGAAAAGAATGAGGCCGACACCAAGAAACAAACACCATTCTCTACACATGGAGGGCAGGACTCATGGACACATTTTTCAGAACCTGTTTTTCGAAGATACTAGACACCTTTTGTTAGTATTTCAGTTCTTTAGGTCATTACTAGGATATTGGTATAGTGTGAAGCCCATCTGTAGGTGTGGGAAACTGGGTAGTTCTTAATAAATGTAGGAAATACTGGATATTTTGCTGACAATCACAGGCAGTCATGGTCTGACACTGTTTTATTGATCTGGGTGAATGATGGCAAATCTTTCAAAGCTTTCAGTGATATGAACAGCTCACATTGGTATACAGGCCATAGGTTTGATACTACTGGTCTGAGTCGTGTTGGAAGAACTGTAAGAGACAATGACAGTATTCCAAAGTCAATCTGAATCAGTCCTAAAACTTTTTTTTCTTCCATGCAAGAGTTGACAAAAGTTTATGAACTAAATTTCTCCTCTGGGGTCACAATTTTAGAGAAATCAGACTTTGCTAAAGTTGAAATGGAACCTAACTATAATTTAACCTAAGTTCCTCATGTTAGAAATCATAAAATTGAGCCCAAAGGAAATTATCAATTATTCTAGAACTTTCTAAAGCACTAAGCTAATAATAAACAAAGAACTATTTAATTAATCGTTGGTACAAAGTCAAAATCTGAATGACATCAACTCTGACAATTTTCT
The DNA here is from genome assembly GCA_004026965.1 of Petromus typicus. Taxonomy (NCBI): domain Eukaryota; kingdom Metazoa; phylum Chordata; class Mammalia; order Rodentia; family Petromuridae; genus Petromus; species Petromus typicus. The sequence continues at coordinate 11,582 of PVIR01013541.1, forward strand.
ACAAGCAATAACCTACCATAACTGAGGCATCCAGAAAAGTCTGACCTCAACTTTTTTCCCTTTAGAATCTAAATTAGTTTAGGAGAAATTGTCTGGCAACTGTACTACACTTTTCAAGAAACTGGTCTTGGCTTGGCCCTGCTGACCTGTATGACCTTGGGCATGTCTCTCAACCATTCTGGCCCTCTGTTTGCAAATTTGTAAAATGACAGGGTTGAACTAGGTTCTATCAGAGGTCCCTTCCAGCTTTAACATGATATTTAATTTCATAGATGAGGTGATGGTGGTGTTGGGGTGGAAGTACAGAAAACTCATGAACAGACAGGATGTGGTAGAGAATCCAAGAAAGAATTTTCATATTCTTTCTTACTGGTATAAACCTTTCACTTAATGTTCCAATTTTTCATTTGTTTAGTTACCAAAATATTGGGATGCCTCTATCCAAGAAGTGCCACCATTGACTAACTAGTAATCTCCGAAGATTTCTCTAGAAAAGCTCTGTTAAGGTTAAACAGTAAAAGACCACATTTCTCTCCATTCTCCCACTCTGTTTTATTGATTCTTATTGAAATCAGTGGGTGTGGGATAAGAAGGAATGTTCGCTCTGCACTTGGCAACAGAAGGGTGTAAGATGTAGAAAGTGGAATGGACTGGAAGAGACAAAGTCCTCATTAATCTTCCCACCACCAACTGCAGAACCAAATGTCACAACAAGAACTGCATCTATCTTTAGCTTTGCTGTTTCTCCAAACCAGTACATAAAACAAAAACGAGGCAAAACAAAACTTTCCATTCTGCCTGTCCACTCTACCTCCTCACTTCTGTCTTCACTTCTTCACCATAAGACAAGAACCAGATTAAATACTAAATAAATTTCTAGCAGTTTTCTTTTTTTTTTTTGAGACAGGGTCTCGCTTTGTGGTTCAGGCTGGCCCTCAGCTCAGCCTCAAACGCACATCACAATCCTTCTGCCTCTGCCTCCTGAGTGCTGGGATTACAGGCGTGAGCCACCACACCCGGCACTGTGGTATGTGGTACTGGTTGCTGCTGGGTGTGGGTCTCCACACCCAGTATTGTTATGTGGTTACCAGGGAATGGAACCCGGGTCCTTGCGCTTGCAAGACAGGCGCCGGAACCACTGAGCTAACTCCCCGGCCCTCTAGCAGTTTTCTTGAGTCAGTGTCAGTGGTTTGAAGTGTTTTACTGAAGGACCACACAAACTGGGAAGGAAAAAGGGATTCAAGTTCTTCCCTCCTGAAGATTCTCATCTGAACCTCATCATTTACTATTATTCCTTTCTGAGGTGACAGAGAAAGGACAAAGTACTGTGCATGGTGGCTTTTTCCATTTTTGTTTCCTAGAACAATGGAGTTTGTCCCTTTATGAAACTCTAAGCACAGAACATGACCCCTCAAAATAGTCCTAGCCGGGCATCTCCATCTCTTCCTAGAACGCAACCTATCTGTAAGTTCAGGCCTAGATTCTGGTGGCCCCAGTGTCTGGTAATTTATTTTGTTCATTTCTACTCCTGGGCACAATTTTACCGTGTCTGGCTGTAACACCAGATGTCCCATCCAAGTGCCCTTGTCCTTCTAAAAAGAAACAGATTTACATCAAACAGCCCAAAATATTCCCTTTCAAAATTTCTGTCTCACTAAGTTTTAGAACACATGATTTTCATGTAAATTATAAAATATGTTGAATACCAAACAGAGAGTCAAAATACTTCCGTAGCATTCAGAAATTGTGGCTTTTTAACAGTGGCTTGGGAAGCAGAAGCATCCGTATGGAAGACAATAAGGATCTATCTTCACAACTACACATCTACCCCACAATGTACAAGGACACTAGCTATCTCTGTGCTTGGCATCTGAAGAGGAAGGACCTCTGTGCCCTCCATGTGACTCCCTCCCTGCCTACTGTTCATCCCTGAATAGCACTTAAATATTAATTTGGAATTGACACTTCCTCAGCCATGTTTTTGGGCTCAGCAAGGGGAATTTTAAACATGTGGAGCTAAGTGAGAAACAACACCGATGAAGTTTAGTGGGCATGGGCTTCTGAACACACCACTCATAGAACAATAGCAGGAAGAAGTTTGGCTTCTCCGTGGGCGATGCCTGAATTTGGCGCAAATGGAGATCCCGAGTATTTGCACAAGCACCTTGAATAGGTTCCAAAATCACAGGCACAAGGGGAACTTAAAACATATTCTGGGCTCCTGTGGGACTTTTGCTATCCTCAGTGACTTCTTTTTCTTTAAAAGAAAAAAAATAGTTCTGGACACTAGAACAGAAGCTTCATGTTGCTTCTATAATCTCTTAATCCTTGAATTTGCCAGGCCTTGGTTGACATCAGGTTTTGGACCATTATTGCTTTCTGTTCTTTTGCTCTTTCTAGCACTCTCCAGTCTGGAAACATTAATACTTGCTTATGAGGAAATGAAGGTTTTAAGAAGGGAAGAGGCTAGATTGAAATCATCTGGTGAGACTCAGTGCAGACAAAAGTGAGAGGCAGGGTCTGCTATTGGGTTTTTTGCCCCTGCAGCTACCAAATTTCCTCCACATCCACATGTCTAGCTGTGCATAGAACCAAACATGGTCCAGGAGTCCATTCTAACCAGATTTCTTATGAAGCAGAGGTCAACAGCACCTGTCTACTTGGCAGGCTGGCAAAACGATAGCACTTTGGAAACACTGGTTTGTTGTTACTTTCTGTGCTTATCAGATGCCATGAACACAGACCACATTTCAGAGCCAGCTCTGAGAAAAACTGGGAGGTAGATGACATTTTTAATTCATTCCAATTTTCAACACCACTTTTTCTACTTCTCTTCTTCCCCCAGAACTTCCAGATGCCTGTACTAGCTTTCATCTCAGCAAGGTCCTAATCTGTTTTTTGAGTTATCAAGGTCTCTACAAGTATATGTGTGGCATAAATAGTTGATACATATATACAGTATATTTATTTCTAGTATACAGCTATTTTTTATTTTAAAAAGATGTCTTCAGAGTGTCAAGACTTCAAGAAAATTATCCCAAATGACAGGATTCCAGTTATAATTCACTGAGGAGTCAGCATTTTAAAGACACTGCTTTGAAATCAGTCTATTCCAGCTCTAGGTCTCCGTAAGAGGGTTTTACCTGCTTCCAGCTTTGGACTGAAAGTGACCACCAGCTTGTTCTCTGAAGAGATTACACTAAGGAATATCTTAGACATGGGAATATTGTCATTTTAATGAACATTATTCTAGAATATTCTTAGCCACTTTCCAGTTAAATCCCAAATGTAACCATGTCCATGGCCTTTCAATTCTTTCTCTATGGCCCTATAAGAAAAAAAAGTTGTCCTAAGTATATGAATAGTTTCATGTCTCCCAGGGTAGACCTGTTGTTCACCAGGCCATTTGTCATTGAGCAGGGCAATCAAAATATTCTCTAGTGGGTTCCTCTATTTTTCTTTTATTTTATGGGCAAATCATTCTGGGAAAAGGAAGTTGGGCAAGAAATCTAGGGAACAATTGAGCAGCTATAATTCTTTCCTTGCTCAAAAGAATCTCAGCAGAAACAAAAACAGATTCAATGTTAATTTAGTAAACTGCTTTGGGGAAGAAGATAATCAAATGAGTAGAAATGTAATACATATTTCATTTCTATAGTGATGCCTTTCCCAGCAGACAGAGAACATTTCCCATCACCCTGGGGCATTAAAAGAGAACTCTATGCTAAGGATAAAAGATGAGGAGTCAAAAAATGGGCAAATGGTTTAACCTGCAGTCTCTAAGCAAAAGAAAGGTAGGGCACTTTTACTTTATGAAGTTATCAAAATGGAGGTTATCTGAAGATTCTACATAAGATGGAAAAGAGGATTGGCAAAGCATTGAGGTCTGATCCAGAAGGAGAAGGAAGAGGAAAGCTGGCATTTCAAATCCAAGCCCCAAACAATGGAAGCACAAGAGGAATTGCTGGAGCAGCAGCAATGCATGTTCCAGGGAATAATGAAGCATGTAGCAAAGTGACAGATAATAGAGATGAACTGATTCTGTTAGAAAGACCAGGCTCAGAAACTGCTTGTGGCATAGATAGAATGCCAAGGTCCTGAGCTGTGCTAACTCCTCATTCCTGGCCTGGGCCTCAGAGGTTCTATGACCTGGACCTATCGCCTCTGGCAACTGGAACATAACCAAGAAGAACATCTTTACCCTTGTGCCTCTGCGTCTCCTACCCAGAAAACAGGCCACTGCTTTCCTGAAATTCCTGGGTATTACTGTAGTCACAGAAGCAAAGGTGAATGGAGAAATAGCTTGCTTTCCAGCACATTCCTTTGACCCCAACCAAAAATCCCACATGTAAGAAATTTTCCATGAACAATAGCAATGGTGCTTCTATCATCTGTATTTGAATTTTGTCACCTAAGTCAACAAAGCCCCCTTCTCTAGAGCACCTCCTAACACTGAGGATATCTTTTGTATGACAAGCACATGGGCATTACTGAAAAGGGATATGAAGAGGACAGGTGGCCAGAGTGAGTTTGCCTAGCAGGGCCTAAATCCAGAAATTCATAAACTATAGGAAGAAAACTGAGTTATTTAACAATAGCTAACTGTTATGTTTCCCCCTGTATTATGCATTTTTTTTCAGACTCACTTTTGGGAAATGGTAACATGAAGATCAGAAGCCACACAAAGCCAACCAAGGTGACTAAAGTAATATACGTCTATCAGTCAGCAGGTCTCCATCTGCGAACCTTGAGGCACTCAAATCAAATATACAATATGGATTGATTATTCCTCTTTTCAAAATTACCTGATTATTTCCTTTACACAACTTGTGTAACAAAGTAAAGTAGTATTTTAATTACGCACATATACATGAACAATTTTATAATAAATATACAAGTTCTGGCTCACTGTTTCAAACCATGTTCTGTCACCTACAGGGAAGAAACAGCACTGTGGAAGGATACACAGAGGAAAGCTGTTAAATCTTCAGTGGCCAAGAAGCAGAAAGAGAGACCAGGACTAGAACACACCCTTCCAGGTCAAGCCCCTGTAACCCACTTCCAACCAGGCCCCACCTCCCAACAAGTCAGCTCTGGCTCCCTGATGATGCAGTCACCTCCCAAACACATGAGGCTTTGAGGGATATTGTACACAGAAATTATAACATGGTGAAAAGAAAAAAAGGAGAGAACAAAAGAAAGAAGAAAACCTGGGTATGAGACTGCTCTTTACAAAAACACTCAATTTCTGCTTAAAAGTAATACATTTTCTTACAAAAATTAGCATATGTTAATCATATGACTTAGAAATTAAATTCATTAGTAGTATTTTTCAAAAGAAGTTTAAAACTTACAACTAAACAAAAATCTACCCATGGTCTTTCATACCAGCCTTATTCATAATTGATGAAAGATGTTCTTCAGTAGGTGAAGAGAAAGAAAAAATGATGGTATACACCCTGACAGTGAAATATTGCTCAACAGTGAAACAAAATGTGATGTCAAGCCATGCGAAGATACCGAGCAGATCGAAATATATATTACTTACTGAGAGAAGCAATCTGCAAAGGCCATATACCACAATTTCAACTACATAACACTGGAAAATTATGGAGATAGTAAAGAGATTAGAGGTCCCCAGGAGAGCTGGATGGTGAAAGGTAGTCCTGACAGTGGTGGTGGAGAATTAACAGACCACAGGAGATTTTTAAAGCAATGAAAACATTCTGTATAATACTATAATGGTAGATATGTGTCATTATACACTTATGCAGTTCTGTAGGATGTACAATACAAAGAATGAACCTTAATGCAAACTACAGGCATGGGGTAATTATGATATGTCAATGTAGGCTCTATAAGAAATGGCACATTTTGGTGGAGGATGTTGACAATAAAGGAAAATGATGGTGAGGCATAGGGTATATAGAAAATTTCTGTATGTTACTTTAGTTTTGCTGGAACCTAAAAGAATAACGTCTTTAAAAGTGAAAATAATGTTCTTCCAAAATGCATACCCATTTAAAAAGTGATTATCAAATGTGTCACGTATTGCTGCAAACCCTCAATGTTGAAATGATCATAATGTATATATAAAATCTACCCCCAAATCAGTTAACATTTAAAAAATAAAAAGTGAAAACATTTAAAATTTAGTTTTATACTTTAGTGCATATGACATTAAATGTTCCCAAAAGATTGTTTTGCCTAAGTATGAGCACACATGTGTACACGTGGACAAATGTACAAACACATAAATGCACAAATGACATCTTACTAGATCAAATGAAAAGAAAATGTGAATAATTAAATAATATCCAAAAGTTTTCTATTTTTGGTTTTATATAATTTTATTATTTTCTAGGGAAATATGAGCATTACTGATCAAATTTCACCTTGATAGCTATAACAGTCCCAGATGAATCATGTAAGGAGTAGGTTTAGGAATAAGGAGAAATGAGCTTGTAAATAAAATCTAGGCAGGAATCATTCATAAAACATATTGTGTTGGATAAGAGAGTGGGAGGACACTGTCTCATCAAGGGCTGCTCAGTTATTCCTCCTACCAAAAGCAAAAGAGTTGTTGGCAAGACTTTCTTTCAGAATCAGTACTCTTCTTTCATCCCTTTTCCCTTCATTCTAATTTTTCACATGTCCCCTGTATCCCATGCTGCCTAATAAGTTGAAACTACATGTTTACAGTGCATAGCTCTATCAAAGTATGAGAATCACATGGTTAAATACTTACAACTCTAAGATATACGCATACGTTCATATTGTCCAGGTGAATGTATCATGGTGGATGTGACCCCTGACTCCTGGGTTCCAAGCCCTTCTGTCAACCCTAGACATGAATGTGAGTGGAACTAATTTCTTCCTTCTAACTAACTGATAAGGTTACAGTTCTTTGCATCCAACCCAAAAGGCTAGAAGGTCCCTTTGATGACTGTTTTTTTCCTTACTAGTTTTGAAGAAGTAAGTTGCTACATGTGAACTCCTCAGTGAAGGTGGTCACATAGCAAGAAAATGAGGGCAGCTTCTGCCAAAAATCCATCAGGAAACTGCATGGTCTGGGAGCCAAATCCCAACACAATGGTCTCTCTGCTGGTCTGGGAGCCAAATCCCAACACAAACTTTGAAATGGATTCTCCTCAAACAAATCTTAAGATGAGAACCCACGCCCGACATCACAGCCTCACAGAAAACCCAATTCCACCTTGCCTAGGCCCTCAGTAACTGTGAGATTATAAATGATTTGGTTTAAACTGCTAAATTTGTAGTAATACAAACAGTAAAAAATTAATACATATGTAAACCAAGCTTGCAAAATTCTTGGATTACTTGTGTATCTTAGGTCAGAGAGAGTGGATTACAGTATTTTTAATATATGTATTTTCTCTTAATAAAATTCTCCACAGACATCAGGCCAAATTGCACTTGTTCTAAAGATCCCAAAGTCCTAGATTCTACCCATAAAATCATCTTTAACTAGATTATAAATTTACTAATCTTCAAATGTCCAACATATTTCTACAATTCCATTTTAATAATCCAGTTCATCAAATATTTCTAAGTCATCCAGATTGCATGTAGCAATCAGTTCTGTTTTACCATTCCTCAAAATAACATTTTCAGTTACCTAAATGTATCTAAAATGTAGATGCTGTTTGATAAAGGCCAGATAAGTGTCTGTTGTAGCAATTCAATTACAGTTTGAGAAAAAGTGATAGGATATCTTGGAGAAAATGAATAAATGAAGCATATTTCTAATGGATGCTTTCCTTACTAGAAAAAAATTACATGGATTCTAATCTCAGTTTGGCTAATTTCAAATGAGATTAAGTTTTAGTTTCCTCACTGAAAAAATGATTCTTGGCATCTGTGGCACTTAAACACTCTCAGGATGATGAATATTCCTTGTACTCATATGTATATATAAACATCAACAAGCATACACATGCACAAAAACTCACTGTTCTGAAGAATTAGTTTTATGGATCAATTAAAATTAAACTTTATAGAAGGTTAATTAATATGAAAGAAGGCTTTCTTTTCATGCTGTAAAAGCAATGTGTACATAACATATGTTCATTGTATTAGAACTAAATTTCTATAAAACCAGTTCTCGTTTGTCCATGATAAAAAGGATCAAAGCATGAATATTTATTATACATAAATTATATATAGTATGTATATATGTACATATAATATACATATACAAATATATGTGCAGTATTATATAGGTAGGGAAAGTGGAAGGGTAAGCTACAGATAGAAGTGGAGTCTGGACATGAATATTCATTTTAAAAGATCATATCCTATTAAATTTTTATTAGAATACATGGCCTTGATAGCTATGGTTTAAAGCAGACTTAAGTATCCACTATAATTTAACATTTATGAATATCCATTGCTTGTTTCCCACCTCAGTCAGACTGTATATTCATACTAAATAAGTTAATGAGACATTTATACTTAAAGTTTGCCTTGGACTTAAATTCAAAACGTTAATATAAAAATATACATGTTTACTTAAGTTCAATCTACTTGCAAGTTGTACTGAAAAATTATCTTATTATGAAATCCTCTCTTGAATGAAGGCATAGAGCAAAAGGATGTCTTCTTGGTTACTGGGTGAGACCAATTCTGCCATTATCAATATACTATCACCAAATCCCAAATTCATGCCTCACTAGCTGCTTTTTGACTTGAGACCTACACCATGGAGCCATTTTCCTTTTCTCAGTTAGCTTGATGTCCTCTTTTGGTTTTGGTGTTTTTTCAGGATTCATCACTGGAGAGACATTGCAGGGTGCTGAGGCTTGCCTCTCTGCTCCTCTGAACTTTCCTGCACTTGCTTCCACAGCACGCGGTGTGCAGTGGTGAGCGGGACACAGTGCTGTTCACCACCTGCCGAGTGGCCGTGATCCCCTGCACATTCCTGTAAGTTCTACCAGCCACTAAGCTGGTTTCCCAGTAAGTTTCAGCCTTCAGGTTTCATCAGCACCCAGGTCACTGCCACTTAGCACGTCTTAGCACTTCAACAACAGCTTTCTGGCAAGTTCCAATACTCCCCCAAGATATAGCTTATGATCTTTTTATCATCACTGCCCTGGGGAATTTCTTGATTGTCAGGCCCCATCTCCTGGGACCTTACCAAATTTCTCTGCACGAGGCTGCCAGAGCCCTCTCCTGTCTGAGGACATTCATTCTCAGCTATGGCTGAGGAGCTCTTGCCATATGTGTTCCTTCTTTGAATACTCCTTTACCAAGCCTAGAAGAATTATAGTTTTCATTTTCCTTCAGAAGTTCATCTCTAGCTAGTGAATAGTTTAGAGTAAATGTTCCTGGTATTAATAACTGTCCTTATTGGGTCCCAACTGACATAAACTCGTACTAGGGAGGGTACCGTGAAGCAGATTCACAAAACTGAGATTTGGGGACCAGATTGTCTGGATGTTTGAGCACAATATTGAGCTCCTTGAGGATGGACAAGGGATCTGAACACACGTGAAATGCAAAGGCAGCATCTAGGTCGATCTGATGAAGAGACACCTGCAGTAGGTGCCTCCGGAGCCCGTGGGTGCTGTGCTTGAATGTGGGTGTCCTGAGCGACACTGGTGAAGCAAGTCACAGCGGCAAAACAGAACAAAGCACATGGAAGTGAGAAAAGAGGACCTCTCCTCTTCCTCTCCCAAGTTCCTGGGGAAGCCTGCTGCCAGTTGGCAAAGGACAAATGCTACAGAGAACAACTTTTGTGTGACGATGCCTGGTGCAAGGCTCGATTTGGAATGGAGAGTCACTAGGCAGATAACTAGCAGGGCTGTACAAGGAGGATGGTGACTAGTAGGACAAGGAGTGGTGCGGGAACCAGCATGGTGCTACTCCCACCCAGTGCTGGGTGTGCTATAAACACATGTGTATTATTTTCAGTTAATCTCACTAAAATATTATAAACTAATTTCTCTTTGCTTCCTACTCAAAGATCAACAATACAGAATAATACAAAACCCTTTTCAATGCCCAAAACCAAGTTAGGTACGTAAAATCCTTGAGGATTTCCTCTTGAATTAAATAAAGAAATAGCATTGAAAACCTGAAGGGATCTGACCACTGACATGCCCCTTGTTATGCTTTTACACCTGCTGCAGATGTATCCTCATGGGTCCTTGAGGCCCGGTATGCACAGCTACACCCTATAATTCCCAGTTACTGTTCAGCCCTGCTCTTGACAACACACAACTCTTTGTACATCCTCAAGCTGTGTGCTAATCAGAGAACCACAACTCCTGTGTACAGAACTCTCTTTCCCCAAAAGACCCATTGTGACCCTCACCACAGTTTCCTTTTTTGTGTCGATTACCCTATTCCCTTATACCCTTTGTGAGTTAACTGGTCTGGTCTCTAGCACCAGAGAAGTCCTTCTCAGATTTGTTCTGAAATAAAACTGTCCCATTGAGCTCATGACATTCCTTCTTTTCATTTTGTAGTAAAAAATTAATGCATGAATTTTCTTTTATTTTCTAAAGAAAAAAAATAAAGAATAGAACCATACTAAATCAAAGAAACAGATGATTGTTTCTGCTTTTCCCTACATTCTCTTTCTTACTAAAACAGCAATTAAGTCATTCTTTTTCCTTCCTTGTCACCTGTAAAGACCAGAAAACTGAGCATTGCTTTTTATGAGCTGAAGATCTATTCTCTATCAATTATCCTCATTGATACTACCCTCTCTTTACTCATTTCAAAATCCTCATGCAGGAAGTATAAGCATCTTAGTGATGTAAGCTGAGAGGAGTGGGATGTAGAACTACTGGCAAAAGCCTGAGAGAGAAACATCCCAAAGGCACAAACTATAGGTTCTAAAAGATACAAGAGGTTTAAAGTTCACAAGATAAATCTTCACCATGGAGTCTCAGGGCAGTCTGACATAGTACTACTGTCTTTATAAACAGTGGAGTGAAGCAATGTGCCCTGGGCTTATTGGCAATGAAGATAAAGGAAGGTTGAAAATGAATGAAAGGCAAATATTTATCAAGCAAATACAAACAAAGTGAAAAGCAAGGATGGAAATCTTAATTCCAGACGGAGCAGAATTCAAAGCCAAAAACAAAGAGACAAAATGTTTGGCAAGACATATAATTATAATAAAGATCAAGCAGTCACCAACAGTTATATATCTAACTGTGTAACATCAAATTACAAAAAAACAAAAACTATTTGAAATACAAGAAAAAGTTGAAAAAGAGGTGCAATTGTTTGGAAGGCTTACACCTCATTGTCACCTCTTACAGAGCAGGTAGATAGAGAAAATGTAGGGAAATAGAAAGAAAATCATAAATGATATAAGACATGAGTAGCTGGAAGTTTCAAACAGCTTATGATCTATAAAAGGAGATATGTTTTTCATTTCCAGAAATGAAGGAAGTTCTGAGGATCCTACGAATATGACATTAGATAGGATCATAAGAGCCACAGTTTTTTTTTTAACTGTATCAATATGATGAGAACAAGATCTCATTGTGGGAGAAATTGTGTGCCCATTAGTAATTTTTATCTAGTAAGAAATTCTTCTGGATTTGACCTGTGAATTTCCAAAGTTGAGTAAGAGGACTGATCATCTGTGGTTAGTCTATTCTCTTAAGCAAATTAATATATGATTACCTGAATTCTTCAGATACACCCCAAATCTCACAACATTAGCACAAAAGATGCCTTCTACTCCAGAAAGTTATCAGAAACAAAAATCCTAGAATAGTTGGATGCTGAAGCTGTGTGAGATTGTTCCCTAAAGTGGACAAAGTTGGGGAAACAACTGGAGAGTAAGAATGACTTGAGTTCATGTTGAGCCCACACAGGAAGGGGAAAGCTAAACTTGCCATTCAGGACCAAGAGATTAATGATCCAATGCTAAACCTAGAGGGTCACACACTGGAGAGCCAATATAGCAGATCAGGAACCAAGACTGAGACACACATCTGAGCTAAGGGTCTTCTCTTCCTTCATCCTTCCTTCTTTTCTTCATTCTAAACCTCTGAACAATCTATTTTTAAAGACTGAATTCTTAATTATACCCACTTCAAGTTTTATGTCAGAACACAATCACTGAGATAATGCTGTAGTGGGTTTTCTGCTTTGGATGCCTGCTGGGTGTATCACATTCAAAATGACCCAACCCTCAGAGCTTGGTCTGCTTCTCCTTGGACTTGTCTATAACCCAGACTTCAATCTAAAAAAACAGTACCATTATTCACCAGCAAAAGCTAAAGGTGCCAGTAAATGAAGAATAACCTTTGTCTTTCTTTCCTTTAATTATGGCTTTATTCCTTATTTGATTATTTTCAGAACCCAGATATATGCTATGGTTTATAGTGATGTTTCCTAATTTAATTACAACACATAATTCTCACAGATATTCTAGGCTAGACTTGGGGTTTAGTTTTGATAAGAGTTTTTGCATGTATTTTTTAAGAAAATAGGAAGAAATGACTGTCCAACGCAAAGATCATGATTAGCACTACAGAGCAAGACTTAGGTTTACTGGCTTGAGCTGATATATTTCTTTGGACAAATCAGGTTGGTTAAAGATGTAGACTTGTAGGAGGAATAGGCCAATGCTCACTAACAGTTAATATAAAATGGATAACACATCTTCTATTGCCAGGGCTCTGTCAGCTCTCCCCCGCCCATGTAAGGATTAAAGGAATTCAAGTCATAAGTAGTAAGAAGGATGTAGCCAGACATCTCTCTCACCGTGCCCAGAATTTGAGGGTTTCAAATTAATGATGTATCTACATATACAACTGTGATTGACATAAGGCTACAAAGAATTCTATATTTTAAAAGTCATGAGGATTATAGATTTTAAATATATCCAGGACAAAACTATATGAAATCTATTAGGTTTTCTGTATATAAAATTTTACTATATTGCACTGATCTGCTGGCTGAGAAAGAAAAGCCAATTTGCATGGTTCCTGTCAGTCACATGTGGTTTGGAAATGATTATGCATTCCAGATCCACTCTGTGTAAACTGGAGAATCATATCCTATTTCCACTGGTTTGCATGCATGCATATAAAACTTGTTTTTCCCACAGTGCCACATGAACATAAGTGCAGAACTACCAGCAGTGATCATAATTAATCAAGCTCTTTGCATAAGTTTCACAGCTACTATGGTGAGGGGAATTCTTGAGACTTGAGTTTAAAGTGACTGTGACTGCAACTTTGTTGGTTTGCTTTTTTGTTCTGTTCCATGAAGCTGCAGAAGACAAAGTCACCAACAGTCACTCAGTACACAGTTTCTGATACCTACTGTGTGTGAGAAACTCTCGAGGGTATTGAGAGATTCTGAGAACTCCCTCTATATGGAGCTCACAGTTTAATAGAAAACAAGAAGTAAATAAATAGTTACCACCCACATGATGGTGACTGCTGTAGAACTTGGGTTATGTATTGTGTCCTATGGAAATAGTGAGAGTTTGCTAAAACTTCACTGAAGGTGAACCCTGTTGGTAGAACGGGAGTTGAAGTGAAGAAAGACTGGAAGGCATTCAAGAAAGTAGGAACATTATGTGCAAAGCTCATTAAGAACACATGTTTCAGGGACCTGAAAGAAATTCTGTATGGCTTAACGCCAGAGTTAGAAATAGTAGAGGAAATCATTTGAAAATACATGGAGGAGAGGCAGTAATTCTAATAGAGAATGCTGTCTTAACAGTCTACATTCTTGTGCTAATGTTTGGAGGTATTTGCTCACTAAGAAAACTTCTAAGTTGCAGATGAAGTAGCCAATGTTGTGATATACAGTGTTCAGACTCTGTTCTTTAGTCTTCTCTCTTCCTGGAACTTACAGAGGACCCGACATGCAGCTGTGTACAATGAACATAAACTATTATTACTGTAAGAAAGTGGTAGATAGCTTCTCAAATGGTCCCCAGTGATGGGTGTCCTTATGCAAACCCCTTCTCTTGAGTATTGGCTGGACTTAGTGACTCATTTCTAATGAATAGACTATGGCAGAAGATTAATGGGCTGTTGCTTACAGAGTTCTATTATAAAAAGATTGTGGCTTCTCTCTTGGGCACTGTATCATGTATCCATTGCACCCTCTCTGTCTCACTTTTTCTTTTGAATCAAGAGCTGTCATTTCTAAGACCCTCGATATAAGGAAAGGCCTGTGTGACAAGGAACTGAGCTATGCCTCTATGAGCATGTCCATCACCTACACCTCTGGGAATGAGCGAGGCTGTGGATCTTCAGAAGCTACCAATAGTCATGAATATGACCATGGACGTGAACTCTCCAACTTCCCTCAAGCCTTAGTAACTGCAGCTATGGTCAGTGGATTGACTGCAACTTCAGAAGAGGCCCTAGCCCTGGTGAGCTGCATCTAGATTCCTCACCCCCAAAACTGTGATATAATGTTGGTTGTATTAAGTCAATAAAGTTTTGTTTAATTTGCTACACAGAAATACATAACTTATATACACTACTAGTGGTGTAGACTCCCCTCTCCCTTTTGGGACTGGCTTTCTGGTAAACCTAGCTGAACATAGTGACACTGGACTTCTTTGATGATGGAGCCCTACTTGGGACCTCAGTTTTTGTGATTAGAATCCTGATCTGATAACCTATAATAAAGAAGTGATCTCAGCTACCACATGCAAAGGGAGTGAACTTTGTCATCTTTAGTTTTACTAACTCAATTAGACTATTGTCAGAATTATTCTCTCCCAATTGTAGTACAGATTGTTGGGTGCTCCTCACCCTGATCTTAGGCACAGCAATAGAGTGGAGAAATTTCTTGTGCTGTCTGCTTCTAAGAATCCAGTTACTTTCATCTGTGCAGATGATGACAACCACAGATCTCCAGAGAAAGTCCCACATCGCTAATACACTGCTTATTACCATGCATCACCCTAAATGATTTTGTGACATGCGTTAGCAGTAACTGCTAAATTTGTGTCTACACTGTCCAGGTGGGAGCAAGTGGAAAAATATACATTGCTCAGGGAACATTGCGTTTTTGGCAAGAAATTTTTGGCAGTTTATATAACAATGTTGATTTGAAGTCAGTGGTTTTATATGTAAAAAAGATGTTAAGACCTTGTAAAGATGTTAAATATTTACATAAAATTATGTGCGGCTAAGGAAAGAAGAGCAAAATATAAAACCCAGTTTGCCTTCCACAAATTATTCTTTGCTTGCTTCCTAGGACTTTTTAGTAGGTCCTAAGTACATTTTTCAGTTAATGATGAAGCAACTGTAATAGATACAATGCTATATGTAAATGACAGCAGTACATTACATTCACAATTACAAGGGGAGAAAGAAACAAAGGGGACTTTGTACCTCTGTCCCCGATGGTTTTCCCCTTTGTGCTCTGGAATGCAGTCATAAGGAGCTGAAGGACTGGTATAGGAGGATGTCCTTAGAGCCACTGCTGAGATGCCCACCAAAGGGGATGAGAAATTCAGCAGCACGGAGGTGGTACGGTGGGAGAGGTCATTTGCATGAGGGATCACATTGATAACCAGTGGGTTATGCTGACAGGACAGTTCATAGGTTCCTGAAGGGAAGTAAAGAGATGAATTAAAATTTCAAACTATTCATCTAGCACCATATTTTCATATTTGTTTCACTGTTTTATTTTCTCCATTGCTATGTGGTATAGGCCAGATCCTAAACAATATCAGAGACAGACAACAATGCAATTCTTGGATCCATTTGATTGACTTCTAGCAGTTCTATAGGAACTTTTCTCACTCACCAAGAGAGTGGTTGCTTCCACTGACATCGGTCAGGTACAGAGTCACTGTTGGCCGCTCATGCTTCCCAGGGACCAGGCCATCAGATGTCAAGAAAATGAAAACGGCTGTGGCAACTCCTGGTCTACTAAAACATACCTAGGCATAAGCACACATACATATGAGCCATTGTTTTCACAAGCAATCAATGCCCATGCTACATTCACGTTTGTTCTCAGAGAGCTCACTGTTAACAACAAACAGTATGGGAGTAGGCACAGAAAAGTGTTTAAGGCCATGCCTAAAAATAACAAGAAGGAAAGAAGATAATTTTCAACTACCAAGTATGTTACTTTTTTCTGAAATCACTTAGTGCACTGTTTTCGCATTTATATTTCTTTTACAACTTGTACTTGTCTTTCTTTAACTTTCTGGAAAAGATCACTTAGGTTTCTCAAAAAGTACATTGCTGGAGACACTAAGCCTTCACAAAGCCAGTCAACATCTCATTTTCACCAAAGAGAAAGTAGTGGACAAGATGACCAGCAAGCCACTATGTAAGTTAATGGGTCAAGTTGTTCTGAAGTTCTGAACTGTCACACCTAGTTACCCTCTTCCACCTCCTGTTTATATGCCCCTAATTTTCTCAGAATTTCTCATTTACTATGTGAATTACAATGTGAGAGAGGCTCTATCAGAGAATCTGTTGCTTCTGAGATTGAAAGTTGAAAAACTGCTTATTTTCATGCAGTTTTTCTGGCGCCTCAAGAGTATAGATTCTGTCCCCAGATGGAAAACAAGCCAAGCTGAAGACATAGGAAAATTCCTTCCTTTCTAAGGAATATTTCCAGTGGTTGGACTGATTCTACTACAATAGATATTCAAAAGAGACTATGAAAACTTTGCTCTGGGAACACTTTAACAGAAAAAAAATATCATAAGAGTTCAAGAATGAAATGTAGCCTTTCTCTTAGCCACTGCCGAAGGTCCAATGTTAATTCCGTACTGGACTTATATGATGTGACAATTTACTTTGGTTTGATTTCCTAGAGCTTAACGTTACCTCTACTTTCTGTTGAGAATAGTCCCCAACTTTCCTTGATGTTGTGTCTGAGATTTATGATTAGAATCTGGACCTGACAGGAGTCCTATGTGATTTTTTCTGGCTTTTTATTGGGGATGAAGGGTGGTAGGGGCCTCCGGAAAACGTATCCTCAGTGTAAAAGCACAGCAAAACATCTCATGGCAGGGACTTTCTCTAAAGCGGGGAAAGGGAGAATGGACCATGTTTTCTATTTTAATGAAAATTCTTTCTCCTCCACAGTGTGGCACTGTGTTTAGAGAGTGTCCCCTTGCACTGCTGGCCTAATTAGGCTCACTTTATGATTTACAGTGGTCAGGGTGGCACAGCTCTTGCTTCTTCCTCTCCTCCTTTGAGGGAAAGACTAGCCACACTTTTTACAGTGTCTGCTCCCCCTGTTTTTTTTTTAATTTCTCCTCTTTGAAGTGATAAATATTCCTTCATAACTTCAGAAACACCCAGACCCATAGGTTCCAGTTTCCAATATGAAGTCCTCTGTCCCCGGCTGGGTGTGGGCTAGACATGAAACATATCCGAAGGAAACCAAGAGCCTAACTCAAAGCTCTGGACTCCGGCAGCAAAAGACATCAAAGCCTTCTGGGAACTCCCATAACCTCTTCCTTTTCATACACCACAAAAGAGACCTGAGCACTGCAAGAAAGTTCTGGGTCATTTCCTGAGCCAGGAAACAGACAGAATCCAAACAAGTACCTGGTGGCTTTACCTCAACAGGCCTCAGACCTGAAGAGTGTAGCGGCTTTAGTAAGGAACAGAAGATCTCAGTCTTCCATCTTGTGCTGGGCCCCAAATTAGCCACCGCCTGCCTGAAGTTAGTTAGGAATGGTAATTCTAAAGATGTGGGCCTCTCTAGTCTGAGGGCCCACGGCCACAGTTTCCAGCTCACTTAGCAATATATCCCTTTATTCTGCAGCTCTTTAAATACAAAATCACTTCTAAACATAAGAATTGGTTCTACCGATAGCAGTGTCATGGGTGCCATGATTTGTGGGGAAATGTTAGAGCATGATTTTCAGGCCAGGGATTAAGTAGGAAAAACACAAGTAAGACTTACAAAGGCACACAACAGAAGAATATTGGGCTGCGTGAAGCAAAATGAGATAAAGGGTCAAGCATGGGATGCTAAGTCTTGAGCACTTCCTCTCACAGAGATGTGAGAAAGGTAGTCATGTTGTGTTTTCATTTTGGAGCTCAAATATACCAGCAGCAACTGGAAGCATAAGAAAGTGTAAGTTCTCTCACATCCACTGTATAACCATCTTAAAAGCTGAAACAAGTTGAAATCTGTGCGTACGTACATGATGAGTCTGAGCAGACAAAAGAGGAACTGTGCAACTGCAAATGCATTGTGTAAAAACTCTAAGACTGGCTTCCTGATCAGTCTTCACTAGGCAGATAAGCCCAAGCACTCCGTTGTCTCTCCTATCTGAGCCCGGGTTTTTCTTTCCTATAATTGAGAATGGAGGTAATGCCTATCTTGAGTGGTTATCGTGATGATCAAATGAAGTCATGCAAGGACATATGGGCCAGTGCTTGGTATACAGTAAAAACTCAGTGTTGAGCTATTCTTATTTCCCAAAAGAAATACTTTTGATTCAGTTTACAATGTAGGAAGAAAAAGAGAAAATATATCATTATAAGGTAAAATTTGGACTTTTATGTTCTGATATATAAAGAATTATACTTTTCTGAAATTTATGAGCGAAAATGTTAAAAATGCTGTTGCAAATTGATGCAAACTAGTATTCTAGGTTCTGGTTTCATAGAAACTCAGTATTTGAGATTCTTGGTATATTATGTATTTCTACTTTATGAGTGGAATCTATAAAAATACATTTATCCTTCAATACTTGACTTCTTTGAAATTTTGAGTTTGGTACTTAAGGCATTTAGGTCAGAAAGTTCTGTTTCAGTAGGCGGAAGCCCTGGGCACCCACAGGTCCCAGCGGAGGCTGATGGCGGCTGCACACCGTCAGCCCGACTCTCTGCCTGCAGAACCTGCACCTTCATTGCAAATTCGCCCTGCCCAGGGAGACACCATGGCCCAGTGGATATTGATTTAGGGAGGACTGGTGATATTTTTGTGTTTCTTCAAGGGAACTGACAAAGATCTTCTTCCTAAAGTGGTCAATACACTGCTAAATGTGAAGTTAAGGGAATTGGAAAATGGCCAGTGAGGATCAATAGTGGATCCTGCTCAGCAACATCTGTATCATCCCTCCAGTCACTCTTGTAGGCAGAATAAAAGAAAGAAACAAGAAAGATCACTCTATGGAAAAGAGGAGGAACTAGAACTTTATTCTCATTTTTTCTCTCTATGTGAGAAAAAATTAGAGGTAAATTTGGCACTGAAACTGGGGTTTTCATGGACCACTGCACTTATGGGAACAGGCAGGTGTTAAAGCTGGATACCAACACAGGTACCTGAGTTTTGAAAAATTAAAAACTAGTTTCCAAAACAGTTCTCTAGTATACGATGATCTGAACTATAATTAGATTTCCTTCCCCTTCATTTTGAATACACTAATGTGCAATGTTTTCTTTGTGGCAGTGGGCCTGGCAGACTCTGCGGAAGTGCCTTTCACATAGCTGTGTCTCTCCACCCCAGACTGCAGCATCTTTATACAAGAGTGTCCCGGGTCCACTACATTACTGCAATTTCCTAATTAGATGACTTTGCCAGATCACCCAAGCCTGGATCTCAATCTCCTGGCCCACTTCCCTCTACCTTCTTACTGGAAAATTTGACAAGTGTTGTGTATTCATTTCACTGCCACTAAAAATATCTTAAGCATGTTTTTAAAATTATGAAAGGTATACGAACAAGAAAAACCCATTTCTTATACTCTGAAATGTATGTATATGTAATAAAAATAAATTTTTGTGTTAAAATTAAGTAAAATCCAGCACACAAAAAGAGAAACTTGTGTCCTGGAACTCATCATTTGTTGGGTACTTCAAGGAAAGCTAGAAACTGTTGGTTTAATTCACCTTATGACTCACAGTATGCTTTCCAGGCAAAACTATTTGCTTAGTACTAAATATTTTATGCTTCATGTCATACCTCTGAGAACCAATTAATGAATACTGAGGAAACACTGTATAGTTTCACACTTAGATATGTTTCTTTTCTTTTCTTTCTTTTTTTTTTTTTTTGAGATAGGATCTTACTTGGTAGTTCAGGCTGTCCCTGAGCTGACTATGTAGCCCAGGCAAGCCTGGAACTCACAGCATCCTCCTGCCTCTGTCCCTTGAGTGCTGGGATTACAGGTGTGAGCCACCATGCCCGGAACTGTGGTATGTGGTAATGATTGCCGGTGAGTGTGAGTCACCATGCCCAGCATTGTCATAGATGGTTACCAGGGATTGAACCCAGACCCTTGCACTTGCACTGCAGGCACCAAAACCACTGTGCTAAATCCCTGACCCCCACACACATATCTTAAAGGTCTTTTTGAGAAAATTCAGTTTAACATGCCCCAAGAAAAAGATTCAAAATGCTAATAATTCCAAAGAAATGTTAGTTTTATTCATAACATTGTACTATTTGTTTTAACAGGTGATTACATATATACATATGTATAGGCAATATAAAGTTAATTTAATATATCCTCTACAAAGAAGAAAAACTGTAGCTAGATATCAAAAAAAAAAAAAAAAAAGAGAAACTCTGGAGCCGGGGAGTTAGCTCAGTGGTTCCAGCACCTGTCTTGCAAGCGCAAGGACCCGGATTCTATCCCTGGTAACCACATACCATACTGGGCATGGAGACTCACGCCCAGCAGCAATCAGTACCACATACCACAGTGCCAGACGTGGTGGCTCACGCCTGTCATCCCAGCACTTGGGCAGCAGAAGCAGGAGGATTGCTGTGATGTGAGTTTGAGGCTGAGCTCAGGGCCAGCCTGAACCACGCAGCAAGACCCTGTCTTAAAAAAACCTTAAAAAAAAAAAAAAAAAGAGAGAGAGAAACTCTTGTGATTTTCGTGTCTAGGAAATGGTCCTAAGGTTGGATTGCCTGTGAAATGAACTCAAAGTACTTCTCAATAAAGAGAAAATACAGAGCTGTCACGTGCCAGATACACAGAGCAAAGGCAGAGATGCATATGTAGATGATAGATAGACAGATAGATAGAGACAGGTAGGTAGACAGAGAAAGATAGATGGCGGAGATATGGACAGATGATAGAGATACATCATAGTGATAAAGATGAATAGTTGATAGATCAATTGATTTATAAATATGTATATTTATAGATATAATATAGATATAATTTATAGATATAATATTTATATATAGAGAGAGAGATTTAGGTATTGACACACAGTGGAGGAGGGCCAGTCCCACACATTGACTTACTTTTCCATTCAAAGTTTATATATTACCTCCTGGATCTAATTGCTGGCTACCGGTGAAAAATAAGATTGAAACAATGTGCTTCTAATGAGAAACTATTTGGGCATAAGAAGTCCCTGTCTAGTGTGCCTGGTGGGCACTGACCCACTCTCAGGCTCCAAAGCCAAAATATTTAATCTTCCTGGTCACCCTGTGCAGTGGTCACCACATAGTAGACCCTCAAACTGTACAACAAATTTGAAAAGAATCTTCTCTGAGAAAACATTTCAAAATGTTTTTAGTAAGTTACTGTGCCATTATTTTTCTTCTTTTGCCTTTTCACAGCTATGGCACCTACCAGTTCTAGAGGGAAGTGGAGGGCCCTTGGCCAGGAAGAACGCCGGCCAGCACGACCTTACGTGTGCACCATTTTGTGACCATGTGCTCTGCTGGAGCCGCCACCACTCTTACTAGGTTTTTAATTCCTATTTGAGACTTTTTAACTATAGCATACTCTGGTTATGAAAGTTTTTAATTATGGAAGTAGAAACAAGGGTTGTAAAAGCTGATTGTTTCCTCTAGGTAATGTGACAGAGGAGGGGACCTAGGTTTTCTCACTTTAATATCTACATTCTTTCATTGCACCAGTGTCCATGCTTTAAGATGAGTGGAAAATTATAGATTCTTTAGAAAACGTATTGATGTATAGGACTCTTTTGCTCCTCCAAAATGAAATTTCATAAACATGTAGCCATAAATATTGTGTACAATTTTAGAAAGCTGAGAAAATCTTTTGAGAGTCACGTATGGTCTAACTAAGGTCAACAGAAATCAAAATAAGAACACTTGTACTATTGGTTGAGCCATTTGCATTTCAATAGGAGAAAAATGATCAAATGTTGGCAATATCATGTGGCTGAACCTAGTAATACTATGTAAAGGTCAGCAATATTGGCAAGGCAGAGATTAACTTCCTGAAGTCCAAATCTAATTGACAAAGCAAGAATGTGCAACAACTAACTCCTTCTCAGTTAATGATGCTGGCTGTTACCATACTAACAACATACGACACAGCAGAAGCGATGATGAGCCACATTAACTTCTTCTTTGTTCTCAGCCCTTGACCCTTTTGGTATGTGTCAAAACCCACATGATTTCCTACTTTACTGTCTCATAGTAATAGTAAGGCTATAAACACCATAAGTCTATGTGGTTCTTTTTTCAAAAGAATGAGGGTAACTTGAAATTTGGAGAAACGAGGAGGAAACCACTATTGTGGCCCCTACTGTCTAAGGATGGTCATTTGAAAACATGTGATTTGGTGAGTTATGGAAAGAGTTTGAATCAAATCAGATGATTGGCTGATTGGCTCAATTCTTCCTAAGGCATTTCCTCAAATGATGACAGAAGACACCAAAACTAAATCTTCAGGGATAGTATTAGAAAAAAAAAATCTGTGAAACTCAGAAAGAGGATCAGGAAGGATAATGGCATCTATAATAGACACTGTGATATGTCATGTATATCCCCATTCCATGATGAGTGGCATTCATCATACTCCAAAGTCTCTTTCTGGCCATAGTAGGGAATGACCTTCTTATGCAAGGTTGCTGCATTTATCTGAAGTGATAGGAGGCAGGCTCACCATAATGGTGACTGATTGGATAGGACAACTCTGAAAGGTCACCTGAGCTCCCATAGGGTGCTGGGATCTGCACATAGCTGTTTCAGTTTCACTCACTGTTGTCCAAGTCTAGTTCCTTTTAATTCTCTCCCCTACAGATGCTGATTCTAAGGGGAGTTCTCAACAAACTTTCTGTATGCAAATTTTTATCTTATCCTGAGTCCTGAAGAAAGTCTAATAAGATCAAGCCTGGAAATGAAACATAGCTGGGTAAAGTCTTCTTTGGAACAAGAATTCTTAGGCAAGGAGAAAAATGAAAGTGTAGCCTAACAGGGCAAGAGTATATCCTGTGTGAATATATTCTATACCAGTTACTCATGGAACTGAGTAACTGAGGTTGCCATGTTTAGGACCAATAACACTTCCATGCAAAAAAAAAGTTATACTGTTAGCAATCAAATAGGAAAACAAAAAAGTAATTCTTTACTCTCTGGAAAGAAACTGTTCAGCCACTGGAAAATGGAGTTCCTCCTTTTATACACTGATCTACTTTTTAACAGAAATAAAAATCATACATACATTGTAATCTTTGCATTTGCAGGTTTCCCAGGGAGTGCAGAAATCCACAAATGTTAATGTTACCAACAACAAATAATTTTCTTTTAACACACATGAAATGTTTAGAAATTTCCAGCATATATATAGGAATAACGCCAATATACCCCAGAAAAGTTTCTGTCCTATTAAACAGAAAATCCTGCACTTGAATGAATTTTCACTCAATGAGGCAATTTTGAGTCATTCTGAACATCAATTGTTTCACTGAGTGCTCCGATAATCTTTGAAGCAACGTTAGCCAAACTTGACCTTGAATACTCATAACTGAGGGACCCAGGTAAAATGCAGATATTAAACTGACAGAGCTGTGTATCTGAGCAGATCCTGTGTATCTGACAAATTTTTGGATGACAACTCCACTTTGAGGAATAAGTCTTTGAAAGTATCAATAGCATTGTCCTTGCTGTTAGCAATTTAGGAGTGTAGGAGTATACTGTGCTTAGTCCTAATATTTGTTTACTATGTTTTTGTAAAAATTCACCAACAACCACAAACTTAAAGGCAGAGCTCATAAGATCATCTGAATATCTAATTTGAAAGAAATTTAAACAGAAAACTGATGCCCAGGGAGATCATATAATTTATATAAGGTTACTTGACTGGTTAATGTTAAAAACAGAGGTTAGAATACTGTTTTTCTGAATGCACATTCTCTTCCAGTTTCTGTACCACCCACTAATTTATTGCTCCATTTATATAGCAGAATGAAAATTCAGATAACTAGATAACTAGTATTGTTAGAGTTCTATAATAGGCCCTCCAATAACTGGTCTTGGGTTGGACTTAGTGCCTTCTTTTCTTTTTCACTAAATTATGAAATCTGGGAAATTGAGTCTAGGTGTTGTGGGTAGTGAGTCAGTACTACTGTTGTGCTCAGACTTAGGCAGAGGCCCACAGTCCATGTGTGACTCTTCCCCAACCTCTGAATACCACTTGGGCTGAGACTTCTTGCAAGACCATTGCAAAAGCAGGAGACCCAGAGTCTGTGCCTAGATCTGGCAGGTAGTAAGTAAGTGCTACAATTGTGGTGGGATTTACACAGAAGGCCAAAAGCCAATTACATCAGGTGGATGACCTAGGAAGTAATTATTTCTTAAGGGTTCTAAATATTATCAGGAAAATTATTTGCAATGAGTATTTTACAAATGTAATCCCAGGAATTAAAACAAAAATATCAACAACAACAAATAGAAATGAGAAAACATGATAAGATCCAAATCCAAAATTCTAGATCCCCAAAGAGAAAACTAGAGACCAATGGGATAGACCAACCTAAATATAAAGAAAGGAAGGAAAAACTTTTATAGTAAAAAAAAGAAACAAAGTTTGTTTATAGGGTGTGGTGGTTGTAGGGAGGGTAGAGAAAAGGGGAAAATGAGAATCAAGATATGTCATGTACATGCACAAATTCTCAGCGTTGAATATGAACATTTTATATTTATATATATGTTATATAACATAACATATATTTTATATAATATATATTATATATTACATATATAATATACCAATAAAGTCAATTAAAAAATTCTAATCGCCCCAGCTGTGAGGATAAAGGAACCCTTCTTCACTGTTGATGGGAATGGAGACTGGTGCAACCACTGTGAAAATCAGTATGGAGATTCCTAAAAATAAGTAGGATTAGAGATCCAATGTGATCCTGCTATTTCCCTGCTAATTATATACATGAAAGAATTAAGAGCATTATATCACAGCAACAAATGTACACCCACGTGTAGCATAGCAGTTTGTAATAGCTAAATCTTTGAAACAACCCAAATGTCCATCAGTTGGAGCCTGGATAAAAAAGATGTGTCTTTTAAAAAAATAAAATGGAGTTTTACATAGCTACAAAGAATGATAAATTAGAAACATTTATACTTAAATGAATGTATCTTAAGGAACATTCAAATAAAATGAAAGAACTAAGACAGAGATGTGTAAATACCATATTGTTTCTCTAGTATGAGAAACTAAAGGTGTAAATGAGGTCCGGGATAAATGACAAGTATAGGAAATAGTCATAAAAATGTTCAAAGGGAAAAGGGAAAGGAAGGGCAGGGAAAAGTAAAGAAAGGAAAGGAAAAAAATGATCCCAAAAACAAAAATGAAAACAAAATTTATGTATATAGGAGGAGGAAGTTTGTAGGGAGGGCAAAGAGGGAACCAAGATAGGTCATGTACAGCTACCAATTGTCAATGTTGAATGTGATGTGTAACTAAAATGTACTAATAAACCAATAAAAGAAAAAACCTAAGGAAGAAAATATTCAAAATGCAAAGTCCCTGGTTTGATCCCCGGTAATCACATACAACAATGCTGGGTGTGGAGACTCATGTCCACCAGCAGTCACAACCACATATTACAGTGCCAGGTGTAGTGGCTCTCGCCTGTAACCCCAGCACTTGGAAGGCACAGCAGGAGGATTGCTGTGAGTTCAAGGCTTGCCTGGGCTACATAAGTGAGCTCAGGACCAGCCTGAACTACAAAAGTGAGACCCTGTCTCAAAAAAAAAAAAAAAAAAAAGAAGCAAAACGTAGGTATATAGAGGCAAGGGGGGTGGGTTGTAGGGTGGACAGGGGAAAAATAAGAATTAAGTCATGTTATTTACTGGTACAAATTCTCAATGTTAGGTGTGATCATGTGTATATAAAATGTACCAATAAAATACAAGTTTTTTAAAAAGAGATATTAACCAATAACAAATGCTGGTGGGGCTGTGAAAAAAAAGAACTCTCTTTCACTCTTGGTGGGAATGTAGACTGGTGCAACCACTGTGGAAATCAGAGAGAAAATTCCTTAAAAAGTAGGGTCAGTGATCCCATTTGACTCTGCTATTTCCCTGCTGGGTATATTCAAGAGAAAATTAAAAGGATCTTATTACAGTGACATATGTGCATGAATGTTTATAGCACCTCAGTTTGTAATAGTTAAATCTTGCAAACAACCTAAATATACATGAACCAGAGACTGAATAAAGATGTGGATTTTTATAAAATTGAATATTACTGAGCCATAGGAATGATAAATTGGAGGCATTTATAGCTAAATGGATGCACCTTGAGACTATACTTGTAGTCAAATAAATAACACACAAATACGTAAATACCTTATCATATCTCTAGTGTGAGAAACTAAAGGTGTAAATGAGGCTCAAAATGTATTATAGATATTGTGAAACAGGAAGAAAATATTCAAAGGAAAACAGGGTAAAGGAAAGAAAAAATTGATAGTATTTAAGAAAAAATAGAAACAAAGCTTATGTATTTAGGGAAGGTGGAGGGTTGAAGGGACAGAAAGACAAAAGGGAAAAATAAGAATCAAGATATATTATGTGCAAGTACCAATTGCCAATGAGAAATCTGATCATAATGCATGTACTGATAAACTCAACTTCTTAAAAAAAGCAAAAATAAATAAATTATGATATCTTAACAGCTTCTTGGCTGGTTGAAGTCATCACTAAATATATGAATAGTACTTGACTGAAAAAAAAATCAGAAGAGTTGCCAGTATTACTAAAATAATTAAGTCAACTAATAAAGAGAATGCTCATTTAAATTCAAATATTTGATAAACAATGGTAGTTTTTGTACACTCAAGTACTATATGTAATCACTCATATGAAATATCAGTCATAGTTTATAAAAAATTTAAATTCACCTAAATGGGAGCAGGAATGTAGCTCAGTGGTTTTGGCACCTGCCTTGCAAGCATAATGTCCTGAGTTCAATCCCTGGTACCACACACACACACACACACACACACACACACACACACACACATATATATATATATTATATATATATATATATATATATATATATTTATATATATATATATATTTTTTTCACTTTCATGTCCTTTCTCTGCAACTCAATGTTGGAAAATATAAGGGTGCACTTATATAAATTTAATTGTGATAATCATTTCATAACATTAAATATATGCACATATATGCAGAGTGTAAAACTAAAAACAAGAGCAGCAAATGTAAATGAAGAAGATAGTAAAGAAGGAAAAGATTTTGTAGATTTTCGTGTCAATAAACAAACATATAAAGAGAAAAATAGCAAGAATGGAAAATGTTTTTGATGAGCTAATGCAGAGTGCACAATTTTATCATGGGCTCTAATAAGGTCACAGCTGGAGCAATAAAGTTATTATGTTCTGAAAAATTAGTGCTAGAAATAAACAAGTATTATTAAAATCCAATGTCAATAAAATAAATTATGAGTTATTAAATGATAATAAAAACTTTATATGTCAAAATGTGTGAGGCACAATTAAAGTGATATTTAGAAGAAAACCTTATGGAATAACAGAAGCAAACATTCAACACAAGCAGTTAGGAAACCAGTGCTGACATAAATTCAGAGAAACCAGAAGAAATAAATAACAAAGATCAGAGTAGAAACTTATAACATAAAAAAAGCAACTAACTAAATTTTTTCTTTGAAAAATGCAAATAATCTAGACAAATCTCAGCATGAACCATAAAATATTTTAAAACCATACGCTATAAATGGGATAAATTGAAATTAACCAGCAACAAATGCTATAGTTAAAAATACATTATAAATAACTATCAGCGCTAAATTTGAATATGTGGATTAATTAGTAATTTTCCTAAAGCATCCAATAATCCCAAATTAGAAAAGAAATAGAAAAATGAAATATTAATAAAAATAATCTAACAGTTAAAATTATCCACTCAGATGAACCAGAAGCCAATTGAATTCACAGGTGAATTCTGTCAAATTTTGAAAAAACAGATAATCCCTCTATTATATGAGTAGTTTCAGAAGACAAAAAGCAGAATACACTGTACAAATAACATTCTGAGATGCAAATAATCTAAACAGTAAAAAAGAAAAATATAGATGAAGTCAACATATGGATACAAATTAAAAAATCCTAAATGAAAGATCAGTCAAAAAAATTAAATAGTACATGTTAAAACATACAATGAACTTCTAAGTCTGCTCCACAAGGGCAAAAGGCAGAAGCAATGACCTAAGGGTTATTCTACAATTTACACAGAAAATAAAAGTTCACAAACAATGAATAGCTACTTCAATTTTTATAAAAAGGTGCAAAATGTGGAAGGAGGGACTTTCCAGATACATTTAAGTAGTAAAAATGTATAGAAATAAAAATAATTCACTATGAGGTACACAGCAGGAACAGAGAAAAATATGGAACATGAGAATTGAAGTACACACTCCAGCGTTGTTCAGAATTTAGTATATAACTAACATATCAAATCAAGACAAGAGCAGCATGAGAAATCAAAATAAAAGTGATACCTTAAGGTTATAAAAAGCAGATTATCATATTTAAGAAATAGATCACTACTTTATGCTATATATAAAAAAGTCAAAGTCTGTTGTTTGAAAGCCACAATTATTAAAATGACATAAGAGAATAAAAAATATCTTTGCAGTCCTAACAAAATTGATAAATTTGTTCACATTATCATTGAAAAGGAATACAAAATGCTTAGTGATTATTATTATATAGATTCCCTAACCCACTAAGAATCAGAAAAAAAATATAAACTATAGCAAAAAAGAGAAATCACTTTGTTAGCTTTTATTGTGATATGGAGATAAGAACACTATCCTCATTGTCTTGGAAATTTAAATTCATCTATTTCAATGTATGTCTACTTTTGAGTAGATTCTTGGACTTTTGTGTTTCATGGATCTGTCTGATACTCTTGAAGTATAACCTATATATTTTAATGATATGTTTTCATATGTGACAAGACCGATTATTCATTTTATCATAATTTCTATGAAAAGATTAAAAGTCAGTTTTGTAACCCTTTACCTTTTCTTTTTCAGTTTTTGTTGGAATTATGCACAGTTGAAAGATTAGGGAGAACTGACATCTGTAGGACAATGGCTTTCTCTCAGAACCCATGTTTCTCTTCTTCCATTTAAGCTCTCGTGCCTCTCAGTAGCTTTTTTTTATAGAGGTCTTTTGAAAATCTGTTTTAGTTTATTTCTAATTAATTGTACCATTTTATTACTACTGTGATTGAGAAGTTCAGTCATACTCTCTTTCTTGATAGTTATTTAAAATTAGGGACACAATTTGTTTAGTAATATTTCTACTAAACTATGATGCCAATTTAAGCAGTTTTTCAGGTTCTTCTTTTCAGCTGTTAAGTCAGTTTATCAGAAGATAAATTTACACTTTTTTCCTATTTTATTTCTAACTTCTTTTATCTCATATAGTATATAAGTGAAAGTCTAACTGACCTGTCTTCTCTTCCCAGAGAGAGTGAGTAAACTGTGGTGATAACGAAGACTTTTCAGTCTTGCTTATTTCTCCCCTTGTTGGTTGTCTTCTTTTTTTGCTTTTACTTTTGTTTTAATTTGATATTGCATTATTGCTTATGGAGACAAGGAAAGAAAAAATTTATTGAAATTTTTGGAGAAAACTCTAGTCACTGATTTTACATCTTTTCCCCCTAAATACCTCATAGATGTTTAAAGATATTATTTTGCTGAGGTTTGAGAAAGTACTCTATAATTTCAATCCTTATATATAATTTCAATCGTCCCAACTGCAAAATCTTATTTTATAGTCTATTATAGTCTTTATTTTGGAGAATGTATTAGATATAATATAGAGTTGTTGGAGTTTTTATGAGTATCAACTGGGTCAAGATATTTTATAATGATTTTAAATCACATATCTATCTCATTTTTATGATTAATTTTACTATTGAGGGCAGTTTATTACTAACAGATGAATGATAAAATCTTGATTTTTATCTTATTTCTGTCTAAGTTTTCTCATTTTATTTAGCTATGTTTACAAATTGGTTTCCCACTAATTGTTCTGATTTCTAATTTATTTATTTTAGAGCTCTACTTTGTGTTGCATTTTATAAGAAGATTGCCATCTTTTTGATAAACTGGCAATTTGTCATTATGATAGTGTACATTACTTCTTTGTAGGAGTTGTATGAGCCACCACTAAGGTTGTTCATCTTTTCTTACCCACTCATATTTCCTTCCTTTCCTTCCAGCACATGCTAATTCCTAGGCTATTCCTCAATAAACATCTTACATACTAAATTCCATCCTTACAGTCTACACCTACAACCTAAA
>PVIR01013542.1:0-42122 GCA_004026965.1 Petromus typicus
GGACCCGGGTTCGATTCCCCGGTAACCACATAACAATACTGGGTGTGGAGACCCACACCCAGCAGCAACCAGTACCACATCCACAGTGCCGGGCGTGGTGGCTCACGCCTGTAATCCCAGCACTCGGGAGGCAGAGGCAGGAGGATTGTGATGTGAGTTTGAGGCTGAGCTGAGGGCCAGCCTGAACCACAAAGCGAGATCCTGTCTCCAAAAACCTAAAAAATAAAATAAAATAAAATAAAAAATGCATGAAAAATAATGGTGACATATGCCATCAGTATTTAGCAGAAAGTTTCTGGTAGGCAGAAGAGTACATCAGAATCAGCTGTGTGGGTTTTTCCCTCCTAACTTGGACTCTTTTCATTCAAAAAGTCACATGATATCTAGATATGCAGCCAGAATCATTATAGGTGGGGTCGGTAGGCCAGGGTGAGGTGTGTGTAGCAAAGCCTACATGCAATGCTGATACTTGAACTTTAACACATGTTAAAAACATTGTTTCCTCCCATGCACTTTCACTAATTCAGATTTGTAGCCAAGTACCCAAACTAGTAGATTTACTAATAAAGAGTTAACTGAGAAACTATAATTTTCATGACATATTAAAACTAAAATTAATTATGTATTCAAACATTTTATGGTTGTTATGTATACCTAGACATTAAAGTAGAAAAAAAATTTAAGAAATATTACTTAAATTATTACAGATTTAGTAAGTCCAGTTAGGTACATTATTTTTAGTCTTGAGCATGCTTATGTGCATGTGTCCGTGTACACACACACACACACACACACACACACACCTCGATAGATTGAACTTAGAATAACATTTCAAAGTGTGGAGAATACTAAATCTTTGCAATTCCATAGTAGCTTTTGAAGATGATTTTCAAAAATCTTTGTCAGAGCCACAAGTGGACTTTATTATTTATTTAGACATATGAGGGGGGCACAAGGGGTTGAAGGGAGGGCAGGAGAATGGGAAAAAAATAAAAATCAAGATATATCAGGTACAGGTACAAATTTTCAATGATGAATGTCATCATAATGTATACTTAAAATGTATCAATAATCTAAATATTGAAAAAATTTAATGAAGCCAGATATACTTTTTAGCATTACTGATCATTCTGCTGTGTAAGTGAAAGCTTTAATGTTTTTGTTTTATATTTTATGGTTTCATCAAAGGAATAAAGAGTAAGAAATTTATATAATATCCTGAATGTATAGTTTATATACCATCATGGTTATCATTTTAATAATTTCCTTATTATTCTAATATTTTTCCTACTTGCAGGTATTATATTTAACTTGCATTGTGTGACACATAAGAATGTATTTTTATTATCTGTTTTTCTAGCTATAAATTTAATCTATATTAGAATTTAATTTTTAATTTAAGTTTTAAACAGATTACAATAGGGCTTTAATAATCTTGATGTAGTTTCTGGGTGAAACTAGTTTTGGGTGTTTATTCTGGCATTTTTTCATTTATAAAGTAACCTTTCAAATTATATAACCTATTCATAGTTATCTCTCTAATAACCCTGTGAAGTATTATTATACCTATTTTTGAAGTAAAAAGACTGAGAGAGACATTAAAGCCTAAATCTTGATGCATTATTGCCATTATTAATAATGATTTTTGTTGCGGCCTCCATTTATTCAATACTATTATATGACAAAGATGAAAATATTTTTACCTACAAGCATATTTCAAGCAAGTATTAAAGGAATTAATACACATCAGTGAAGACATGGAGGATGACTCAAGTTAAAATCCCCAGTGTCACACATCTAGTTCAGGGAGGAGTTTAGCTTTTCCTCATTGTAATGTAATACATTTTGGTGTGTGTCTGTTTCAAAAATGATCCCTGTTTTTGTCCAGGGCAGTATTATTAGAATAAGTGACTTTTTCATGGTGATCTTGAAGAATGACATTTCTCATTCATATAATAAACTATGGCAGACCTGTTACTGTTCTTTTCAAGAGTCTTTGCTTCACACTTGTACCTTCTGTCACAGCCTGTATTGATGAGGTGTTTTCACGTAGCCATGCATGTAAACAGGCATAAATGTAAATACAAAATTAAGGATTTGTTTAGTTCATTTGCTTTCTTTCGAGTCTAAACATTAAGCTACAATTGAGACATTGAACATGGGAGTTTGTTGAAGTCTGATATTTCTGTCCAAGATTTGTTTGGCCAGCTCTTGAAAACCTTAACTATTCCATAAGCATCAGTCAAAACACATGGGAATCCTGGGAAGAATGGTGATTTTCCTGCACAGCTGTTCTGCAGAAGAGTATCACAAGGCAAGCTTCTTGTCTTGGCAGACTACTTGTAGGAGCAAGGGCTCTTCCTTCCTCAAGAGAAAAACCTCGCCCTCTGTTGCAGCTTTGAAGGATGTGGGAATGCCACATTACTCACATTCTTTTGATTCTTTTCCTGACTTCAATTTTTCTCTGGCACTCATCTAAAAACAGAGCTGTCAGCACCTTCACTTTTTGTTCATCTTGTTCTCCAGCCAAGGATAAGTAATAGTAAGTTTAAAGTCTGAAGTGCCTGTGTTTGGCTATGAAATAGCAGTGGATAATTGCTTAGCCGTCTTGTAACCCAATTTTAGGGTTCAAAGTGAAATCTTAACTGGGTCCTTCTCTCAGAGTTTCCTGGCTCCTAGCAGCTTTTGGGTGATGGCCAGGGGCCAACGTCCCACCCAAGCTGTTCTCTTAAGTTGAGAGTTGATTGATTCTTTTACTGTTAGTGATATAGCATTTCTAGTACTTCCCATCTTGATCTTGCAAGGAATGATTTCATGTTTTATTATCAAAATACTTCTGAAATGCAGAGTAATATCAGAATGCCTAAGATTTGGAGAGAGAAAAAGTTAAATATTCAGTGTTTATCTGTATTAGAGGATAGAATCTAGGGGTTTGGAGAGTCTCTACTTAAGCTCAGAAGACAGACTTTCTTCTTCCCACATCCCTCATGAGAAGTACTGGTTGTTCTCTAAATATAAGTCTCATTGGTGATTTAGTAAAGGAAGCCTCTTAGTTGTTGAAGAATTAAATGATGTATTAATAGAAATTTTCACAATTTATGTGATACTCACTCTTCTTATTCCTTTAGAAGTGCTTCTTTAGCACCACAAGGAAGCAAGTGGAATGTTGTGTGCAAACTGAATCTCCAGAATCAGACAACCTAACTTCAGGTCCTGATTCTTACATTTATAAGCTCTATGATCTTGAGAAAATACTTAATTTTTCCTGCCTTAATGTATCCATTTGTTAAATGGTAAGAATTATAATACAAGTCATTACATTGCTTTGATGAACAATAAGTAGGAAGCTCTTGATATATAGAAATGCTTTAACCACCATTGTCCTTATTAATTCAAGACACTATCCCTGCTTCTGCTATAGATGTATCCCAGACACTTCTGCTATAGATGTAACCATCTAAGGAAATGTCCCTCCATGAAATTATTGATTATGGGGTAAAATAGTCAAAATACAGACACAGAGAAGCATTTGCATGCATAGATGCATACACAAATGCGAAGTAACTGTATGGAATCTATCACATATAACTAAATATCTGTGACTTTTCACATCCTTTACAACTGTAAGATTCTAATAACACAACTTGAACTTTCACAGGATGGTGAGGCTCTATGTCTGTGTCGTCAGGACAAGCTTCAGGGAGGAGGAAAGGAGGTTTCACTTGACCTAATTCCAGCATACCTTACCTCTTACCTATCACATTTTGATTACTCTGCCCCAACATTCACCCCCATTAAACTTGTCTAACTGAACTTCTCAATAAACGATAAGCCCTTTTGCAGTTGTGTGTCTTTGCACATATGCATATTCCTTCATTGTATTTTTCTCCAGCCATTATAGAACCAGGACTTTTTTTTTGAAACACTGGATCATTTTGCCCCTAAAATAAGCTAGAGCCTATATCTTTCTCACTTCCTTAGCACACCCCCACTTGCATTCTCATTAACTTTACTCTTGGCCTTTACCTAACTTAGATTCTTACTCTGCAAGTGGCCCTGTCCTTTAACTTGACTCTTAAATACAAGAGGAGTGGTGGTACTAGAACCGGAGAGTTTGCACAATGAAATTCACAGTATGATACACATGGATTTCAAAGACAAAATGTTTTATAATTTTTATATATGTATGTATCAAGGTAGAAATAAATAATCACAATGAATCTTAATATGTGCTAAGCATACTGTATCTGGAAATATTGATGAGCATAGTTTTTGGAGAATAGGGTAAATATCACTCACTTTTTAGGAAGAATGTTTATTATCTGTCAGGGTGAAAATCTTCTTTTCCAAAAGGTAGAATTAACATTCTTCAACAACTTTTAGTGAAAGTTGTCTAGCTGATAACATAATTTTGACTGTCAGAACTAGATGCCAATGCCTGTTGCTTAAAACAGTTACACAGCTGCTGTTTCTGATTGCCCTAGCCTGAGCGGGAGGCACTTTCCCTAAAAGTACAGAGGTACAGAGAGCCTCTGGCATGACATCAGAGCTCACATGCACCAACCACTACATGGACCACACAGTGTGAGTAGGAGGCAAAATGAGGAAGCTCTCACATTACACTTGGCAGTCCTTCCCAGTCTGAAAAGCCACAGGATTCTGAGTATTGGGATTATCTCTGGCCTTTGACAGACCTCAGGGGTACTCTTAAGCTAATGGAGAATGTCTGATAAGCTGAGAGGCTGAGCTTTTCTGGAAGCTTCACAATCTGTTATGCCTGGACACCCCAATTTAACATGGTGTGATTTCTCATCCAGTATAGAATCCAGAGAGACCACTAATTAACTGTATGACCTTGGAAAAATCACAATCATTGGGCTGAATAACAACCAGCACTTCTTACAACTGTAGGTTGCCTGGATTTCCCTTCTTGCACATTTCTTCCTGTTCCCCAAACTCTTACTTCATTGGCTCCTGGTAGAAAATTCTTCATATTGTGCTTAACAGACTGTTAAATTACCTTAATTAAAATGTCAAGGGATGAGAATTGAAGATTACTCAGAGCTGGACCCCCAACCTTTCCCCAGCCAGCTGGAAGAGGTTTCTGCCAAGGAGATTCAGATGTGCAATGCTTAGTAAGTCTTTTCAGGTTAAAAGTGAGCCACTGTATTCCATGATCTTTAGCTTCAGAATGAAATTGAAACCGGATGACAGTCTGTTTTTGACAGACTTGCCAGAACCCTTCATCAAATGATGCCTTCATCAAATTCAAGACTGCCTGTAGAAACAGTTTTGACAAAACTTTTGAGGGATAATATTGTACAAAAGAAAAATTTCAGCCTTGATCTGATCCTTTTTCCACTTGGGCCAAGGCAGCTCTGTTCGTAGGTTGCAGTGTGGTCCTAATGTTGAACTCAGGGAATATTATGCAACTTGTTATTTCTGGGATGCTTCTAAGTTTGAGAAATGTGTCTTGGAAAGTCTACACTGATATGAACGACATGTTGCATAAGAAAAGCAAATCCTCCAAAAGTAATTGGTTCAGGAGTTTTGTTTGTATTAGTCAAATACTCATGGCAATAGTAGCAATAGAAAAAGTTTATGAAGTTTGACACTACGTATTTCCCAGGGGTGGATTATAAGCCCAATTTGAAAACAAATGATCAAAACTGATCCCCAGTGTAGACAGTTATCTATCAGGTGTGGAGTGAGTAGCTCTCCAACATTATCTTTTTCTCTCCACTTCTTTCCCTCATAGGAACTCCATTTCAGAAAACTCATTTATTTGAGAAGATTCTTAGGCATGATAGTTAAGTACACACTAGGCGCTAAGCTATGCTTTAGTGGCAGGACCATAGGAGAACTATGTAGTATCCCCATGTCTCAGGCACCCCAATTGTGAATTAGCATTCTTATGAATATTGAATGCACTGACATGTTTAAACAGCTTAAAACACCACCTGGCCCCTGGAAGTGCTGAGTCAGTCTCTAAGTCCAATTCAGATGTCTGAACTTGGAGTTTCATTTGAAACCTTGCTAATCAGAGGATAAGTAGGTAGAAATAATTATTGTTAGTCACTTAAATCTTAGCTTAGATTAATTCCCATCTCTGTTCTGAAAAGCTCTAGAAATCATGGAGACCCTGAGAACCTAGAAATAAGAGGACTCTGAGGGATGGATGCAGATGAGGGAAAAAGGTGAAGCAAATGTTTTCTGACTCAGTATTTTGCCTGGAGACACCTCTACCTGATACTGTATTTCTTAATGTTTCTTTTGGTAAATTCTTAACTCATTATTCTTATAATTTTCTTATAATTTAGCTAGTGCTGTCTGTGATGACATAGAGGCTTTTCTGCCTTGTTGGAGGGAGAATCAAGAGATACTTTAATTACTTTCTCTCTCCTATGCTTTGTCATATTCAGAGAGATAGTGGGTATATTTGATTTACTACCCTTGTGCTACTTAGGATTAATGTTGGCTTTTCTTAGCAAGTGAGTTAGTTATAAACCTCTTGCTCTGTTATTTTCTTTGAGGACAATCATTCATAGTAGTGAGTCCTCAAAGTTATCCATGGAGACCTAATTCAGAGGGTTTCCAGCTCTACACCAATTACTGATCAGTTATGGAAGATGGCAGAGAAAGCGTGCTTTCAATGGGTTGCAAGGTAGTATTGATGCTAGTGTGTCAGGGACCAACCACACTTTGAGAATCACCCCTTCTATTGTAGCTGCATTATAAAGAGCACATTGAAAGGACCTGGGAAATTTAAAAGACAAACTAAACAAAACAAAACCCTAGTGCTCCAAGAGATTCTGATTTGATTTTTGGATGTAACTTAGGCATTGAAATTTGTTTTAAAAATGCAGTGCTTTTAAGCATAGAGGGCTATGACTAGACATGATATGATTTAGGGGGAAAAGTAATTTGCTGGTGTGTACTCATGATTTATCTTAAGGGCTAATAAGAGAAGGAAGAAAAAATGAACTCATTAGTTGCTCCCTGCCCTCCCTGCCCCCAAATAAGACCCCCAAACTATTTTGTGGTGAGGATGATTGCACTGACCTAATAAGCAAAAGTCTTTTTTTCCCTAGCGACCTTTGGGAGCCACAGGAAAAGAAACTGCTGCTATAGAAACAAGAGTGCGCATGCACAGTCATGGGAGGCAGTGGGATGAATAAGTTCTTCTTTGGGCATTATAACCCTTGTGGCCTCTCCTCAGCGCCCCCCTACTTGGTCACTTCAGAAAGAGCAGGGTACATGCCTGCTTGCTTGTCATGGTAACCATCAAGGAAGAATTGAGTGTTTTGCCTACCCGGGGCAAGAGACTAGGATCAGTTAGAAGTTGGGCTGTAAAAACGTTAATATGCTGTGGAAAAGGCTGACAATTGTGCCTCTTGTCAGACTCTCAGAGAGAGGCTGTGTGAAAAAGGAAGTTTAACTAGCTGTGGCCTTTACTTTATTTGATAAAGTGTAGTTTACTTACTTACTTTCTTTTTTTTTTTCAGTGTAGTTTACTTTCTACTTGAGGTTTTTATTGACCATAATAATTCTAATTGAAATAAACATTTTGATTACAGCTCTGTGCCACAACTGCCTAATAGGGAACTAAAATAACTTTCAATAATCATTTTGTCCAAATGGGATTCATTTAGCCTGACAGTTATTCCAGGCATTTATTGGCATGCAGCAGGCTGGGAGTGTTTCCGAGCGTAATTACGGGAACACTTTACACTGGGGTTAACCTTACCAAAATGACAGGCTGAAAAGTAGTGTAAAGGAGCGAATAAAACCCGTAAACTGCCATAGAAACTCATAAATGAATCCCCTTTCTCTACTGTTTCTGACACTCATGTCTCTAGTTAAAATTAAAAGGAGTTTTCTTTTGAAGCTGACGGTCTGGCTGTAGGAGCACACTGTAGTGAGGGTCCACAGCAAACCTGGCTTGTGGGCATTTATGGCCACTCAGTAATCTTTGGATACAGCTGGGGGCCCTAAGCTGTGGCTGGCCTGCAGGCAGGAATTCTTTCTATTCTGCCAAAGCTCCAGTCTCCATCCCTCAGCCAAAAGGGCTCTTCTTTGTCTTCTCGTATAGGAGGCCGAGACAGTGAAGAGACCAACTTCTCTGGACATGGGCTGTTCTCCTTGTCCTTCTGAAGGACAGCTACCTAGTCATGTCTATCTTCTTTCTCGGAAGCCTTTCCCAGCCAGCCTCAAGAGACCTTTGATGTCTGTATTTGGAAACCCATGTGCGCATAGATGAGCTTCACGTGAGAGACAAGTGTGGCTTCTAGGAGGGTGTCATCTCTGTCATATCTGAGATGAATCTTGTTATTCAGTGTTGCCAGTAGGCTGTGTGCAATCTGGTGGGCCAATAAAATCGGTCTCGGCGGGGATCTGGAACTCTCTTGAGAGACCTAGATTCTTTCTGGATGAGTAGAAATTGGCTGGAATCCTTTAAAGTGCCAAGAATGACTTTAAGCCCGACACAATTTAAGTAATTCCGTTATTCTCATAATCTGTGCTGCTTCTTTATGTCAAATACTGTTTCTGCAGTTTTTGGAAACTGTGAACTCACACTGCAGAAAATAAATAATGTTCCTGAGTGATTCAGTGACTCACTGGGGTATGGGTAAGACAACAGAAGTTTGCTGCAATTGCTCTGTGTTGACTCATTAGACCCAGCTGCTCCTCTAAGGAGCATCTCTGCTGCCTCAGCTAAGATGGCAGAGGAGGATATTTGGCAGGTGTCTGAGCAGCATCTCCAAATTGTTCCCATGATCACCCACTCTGGGGTGATGCTTCTGTCTTAAGGATGCTTGGGATCCCCAGGAGTGCTTTCAGTAGGAACGTACCGCCCTGCAGCCACTGCACTGCTTGGGCCTCCCATTCACCTAGACCAGTGTGACTTCTTTGTTCTTTGGACAGATTTGATACATTTTCAGTTACTTACAACTAAAGATAACTCAACTTATTAATAGACACTTGGTACTTTTACACTAACACACAAATAACATGATAAGATAAACTTTTTTATAACAAAATATTTATTGGTACATCTTAGACATGCATAATGATAATGCTCATCATAGAGAATTTGCACCTATACATAATAACCCTATTCTATTTTTCCCATTTCTCCCTTGCCTCAAACCCTCCTCAGCTCCATATGTATAACAGCTTTGTTTTCATTTTTCCTATATTCACTTTCTTCTTGCCCCTTCCTTCCTTTCTTTCTCTCCTCTTCCCTGTTCCCATTCCCATTTGAAGATTTTCTTTCCATTTCCCAGTACCTATTATATATTTTGGTCAGTAAGGTAAACTTTACACTTGGATTGGGAGACCAAAAGAGCAAGATTCCCTGTGATTAGCAAGCGATTCTGTCTTACATTAACCTGGAACTCATTATCATAATCCACTAATATTCTATATCTTAGTCCCAACCTTGTTATGACTATTCTGTATGTAATAGATGTTATTTCATGCTCCCACCCAAGAAGGGAGCTGCTCCCTTTTATGTTCCTATACCTCCTGCTATGGCCAGGAATTACCCTGTGTCTCATACAGACTAAACAGATAAATTGAGTGAGCATTGCCAAGATGCATTTATAGTGTACTGATTTGTATAACAAGTTCTGTTTTGCAAAGCACTGGATCTCCTCAAAGGTAAAGCCTGATATGTTAGAATTCTAGGTTAAATAAATGTTATTATTCACCTCAACACTCATGTAAATAAAAATAGGATCCAGTAAGTGTTAGAGTAGTTAAGGCACATACCCTCATAAAGGAAATGTTTCCGTAGACCCTAAATCTTTCAATAAGAGTAACCTAGAAGAGCTTGTTCACTACGTAACATACCAGATTACCACATTATCTGATCTTAAAACTGTAAAGCAGTCTTGCTTTTCTGAGCCTGGACACAAAATCATCTTTTATTTGCATGATAGCCTTACTCTGATGTATTAGAAGCTGTTAGGGCCAGTATACTTAATCTTTTCACAGAAGTCTTTGGAGGCAACCACTTTTCATAACCCTCCTGCATAGTTTTCTTGCTTCCAACTCCAGAACAAAACTGGCCTTTATATTACAGGTGAGAAAATCAAAATAGCATACTCTCTCCTGAGGAATGGTTAGATAGAGCATGAAATGAAGACATGGCTTTCCACCTGCAAAATCAAGGCAATGGGGTTTTAAAGAAAATGCTGTTCTAATTAGAAATTGCACCTTTCTTGGATAATTTCCTTGTCTATCTCTTTTGTGAACAAAAATTTGACAGAACTAGGGCAGACAGAAAACAGAAGACTTTATTATAACAACATTTATAGGAACCCATACATCTCTTTTATAGGAAGGAGCTGTCTATAAATTTACAGAAGACCAAAGGTGCAGGAAAATCTACTAAGGGTACAGAGGAAAGATCCCATTCTAAGCTATGTAGAAAACCAAATGAATAAACATTATAATGAAAATCTAATTCTAGAATTTTTGGACTATGTTTACTTCAGTCATTTAAAATAAAATTATTATATAGCAACCTTGTGCCAAGTGGGGAAATCTGGACCATTTCCATGAGTGTCAACTTTGAACTTCCATAATTATGGCCGTTTTGGACAATGACTCTTTTTGTCTGTGTTATTCCTTGTGGTGTTTGGAATGTCCTTGGCTCTCCACTGAATTCCCGGCACAAGCCTGTCCTGGGTTCAAGAACAAGATCTCTGGAGGAGGCACTGTTGACCTGCAGCACCTCTTTGACTTGATTCCTTGTTCCGCATATGCATTGTCGGGGCTTTCTTCCACCTCAGAGACTATCTATTAACTACTAATTTCTTTTCTTAATATTTCAGTGTTTCTTTCTTATAGTCTTTTAATTTTTAAGAAGGAAAGATGAACATCAATTAATTCTTAGAAATGCAGTTAAAACATAACTGTACTATTTGAGAAGAATGAGGGTTCCCTGTTTCTCACAGTCAGCTGCGGGAGAAGGGCAGGTTGATTTCAGTTCCAAACAGTGCTCCTTTCTGAACAAGGTCTTGTCTTTGTTTATGGGATGCCCATTGCTTCCTTCTTATGCAGGGTCCGTCTGTGCTTTCATTATGTAGGCCCTTCCTGGGTTCTCACTCTGCTTGTCACTGTTACAAATCCATTTATAGTGCCCCAATTTCAAATGTCAAAGTCTTAAACCTCACTTTCTCAAAATATAACCTTATTTGGAAA
This sequence comes from Petromus typicus, assembly GCA_004026965.1. NCBI lineage: Eukaryota > Metazoa > Chordata > Mammalia > Rodentia > Petromuridae > Petromus > Petromus typicus. Next base: position 11,212 of record PVIR01013542.1, read on the forward strand.
TAAGACTGTTGCAGATATAGTTAGGTTAAGATAGATCATATTAAGGTACGGTGGGCCTCAAGATGTCCTTTTAAATGGAAATTTTGGAGATAGAAGCAGAGATACAAGGAGAATGCTATGTGAAAATGACTTATGCTGCCACATCTGAGGAACTATGAAAGTTGAGACTGGAACAAATTCTTCCTACAGCAGTGGTGGTGAACTTACAGCATGCAGCAAGCTGTTTATATTACTGAAAGCTCAAAAAGTTCCCCATCTCTGTGCTATAGGCTTCAGAAGTGACATTGCCTGGCCTACAGGTTGTTTGGAATTTTTGCTTTCATAATTGTAAGACAATAAATTTCTTTACTTTGTTATGACAGCCCTACAAGACAAACATGTCTTTCATCAATACTACTCTAAACACACAGATACAGACACACACACACACACACACACACACATACACATACACAGAGACACACACAGAGACACACAGACACACAGACACACACAGAGATACACATGCCCAGACCCTTTTAGCGTTTGTATGTTCCTTTGTTAGTTTTCCTATGGACCTTAAAAGACAAGAGTTTAGTTGAACTGCATATACAGGGGATAGTGGGATTACCCTATGCTATGTTCTGTTGCAAGTTCATGTTCAAAGGAGTTATGTCATATGCACCCCCACTTACTAAAGACATATACTCTCACTGTACGCAGTCCTGCCTCTGGAGACCAGCAATTTTGACAAAGCACTGCTAAAGCCTTGGATTGCTTTCCCAATAGTGTGCATTTTGGCAGGTTCTTCAGTGCCAATCGTGTAGAAGTTTCTCATTTTGGGATAAGTTAATGGGAGGGTGTACAAGGGACGGGGGAGGACAGTTTTAGGTGGGGCTGAGAAAAAAATGTGCCAGAGTAGAGGATAAAGATTATCACTTTCCGGATGACCAGCAGGTCACATTGTGCAGTTGACAGGTGGATGTTGTTCCTTCTATGGCAACCTGACTCTGGTCGTTGTTGGCATCGTATCTCAACCTGTTCATAGAAGGTTCTGCAGCAAGTACTGCTTTTTATAGCTTCCTTTACTTTCGCTCTAGAAGAATTTCCTCAAAAATCTGTCCTCATTGACTGGAAAAGAACCTCAACCCATTTATTACAGTTTTCCAGCTCAAGAGAATACCCAGACCTCTCTGGAAACTATGTAGTTCAGGAGAAGAGGACCAGGAAAGATCCATTTTGCTCACAGCAGCAATTTGAGGGGCTCATGTCCAGTGTGGGACATTTGTCCCTGGAAGTAAACTCTAAATTATATCACAAATTAACATTTTAAAATTAAAGCTGGCATTTCTGACCTGCCTGCTGGCAGCCATGATCATGCTGAAGTGACATCATTTATGACACTGGCAGTTAAGAAGCCCAGTGTTTGAGGTCGTAAAACAGTTTCCAGGCCTGATTTAATATCGATTTTGCTGTCAGGCTAACTTTACTTTAATATTTAAACAAATGTTTAATGTTTAAACAGCTTGATTTTCCCCTTTTCATTTTTCTGTAGCTTTAACCCAGTGTTATCTATGTTGTAATAATTTCCCTCTGGGCCAGCTTCTGTGTTACTGACCTATCCATAGCAATATTCTCTGATTTGTTGTCCTAACACACATCATACATCGAGGTGTTCTTTTCCTTTGAGATGAAATGACGTTCTTGTTACTGTGTGTGTATCATATATAGTATTTTACAGTATGAGTATATTACTAGACACATGTGGGCAGACTGTCCTGTAAACAGAGGATGACTTATTACATGAAGACCTAGACTGTTCACTGAACATGCCCAGTAGCTTTGGGAACAAGCACTTTAGACCTGGAAGAAGAGATTGAGCAGGCATGGCAGGGGGACTGTGGTTTTGAATCAAGGCAGCCTCTTGTTGTACACATTTCAAAGAGGACATATTTTGTTTAATTTCGCTTGTGCCTCAATAAAATGATAAAGACTTTTTGCTCACATTTTGTTTAGGCAATTGTCATAGAAACTGCTTATCTGGGGACAAACTGGTGATAATCGTGGGAATCTGCATGTGTGAATTTCTGAAAGAAAAATTCATGAAGTGCTCTGTTGGGAGCCACTCCCCACTCGCCCTTCCTCCTCCTACCACATTTAGATGAACTAATAAATCACCCAGCACAAACCAGACCGAATAAAGCAGGTAAGTTATAATAGGTGTAGGGCAAAGGGGACAGTATTTTGTTTTAATAGGAAGTCCTTTTCCCCTTGTGTTCGTAACTGAGACATCCTGTCTGTTTCTTTGGGATTTTTGGAATTTACCCATTTCTCTTTCTGCAGAGGTAAAAGAGCAGCCAGTTTATGAACTGTGTGATGTGAGGATTATAAATCTCTCATTTGTCTGCTCTCATTTCTATCTGATGCATTTTTCAAAGTAATGGTTGGAATTCCGAGTTTTAATATATTACCTGGCTAGAGTCTAAACTGGAAATTCCAAGAACCAGAAAGGCTTTTTGTTGCTAGGATCTTCCTAGTTAGTCCATCTCACCTGGTTTTTTACTTGCAGTTAGAAATATATAAGGAAATTCTGTGGCTTTTGAATGACCTCTTAAATTACAATTATTTATTTTCCCGAGTGCTTTGCATAGAACCGACAAATCCCATCCTACTAAATCCAAGCTTCATTTGTTGATTTGTTAGAAAAATGGGTGGGGGGGACTATTTTTATGAAGCTAGTGTTGATGTATAGTTCAGTTTTCTAGATGGCACTCTCTCCAGATCTCCCATGCCTCATCTGGAGAGTAATTTCAGCATGTTTGTGAAAGTAAACGTAGTGTTCTTAGCTTATAATGATAGTCTGATAAAAGCTTTTTTTGATCAAAGATTTTTGATTTAAAAAATAGCAACCAAGAAATAACCTTGATCTTTCAGCCACGTGGACTGAAAGAGATACAGAGACAGAGAAACAGAGGGAGAGGAACAGAAGGAAGAAAGGAATAGTAGAGCAGAGCATATTCATACATAAAGTATCCTTTTTATTCTGTGTCTTTCAAGAAGTCTTTTCACAATGAGGAATCCTGAACTATTCATCACAATACTTGGTGAGAGTATATATTAAAAATGCAGATCCTTAGACTCCTCCCCACACTAATGAGTCAGAATTTCTAAGTGAGACTTCTACAGTTTTATAGCATTGAAATTTAAGATTCACTGCAGTGGATCTTATCGCATCTATCCAGGACAAGCAAAAAAGAAAGTTGTGACTCCTTATGAGGAAAGAAAGAAAAGAGAAATCAAGTAACATTGGACCAACCTGACTGTCAACCATAATCATAGAGATCAATGACAAATGGATCAAAACCCAGTAGTGTTTTCTACAGCGGAAGCTCTAGCTGACCTGCATTGTTTGTGCCTTTGAACTTATGTCCTTCCTACTGTCTTTCTTCTTATGTTTCTATCATAAGAGACCCCAACAGCTTCCTCTTCTATGCGAAGAGCTGCCCTTTGTGGTTCTCTGCTGAAGGGTAGTCCAGAGTAATGCCGGCCTCAGGGCCCAGTGTGCAGGGCCCAGCACAAGTAATAGAAAATCCACTGTAGTAAGGTGCAGGAAAGACACAAAGGAGTAGGTAAAAGAACTAGTTGCAAAGAAGGAAGAACCAAGAAGAAGATATAGAATTAAACAAAGGCTCATGCATTGCCATATATTAGCTGCTAATCTGCATAGTTATCCAGTCCACCTTTGAGAATTTACTTGCTAGGGACAAATGGCCTGTGGAGGGCACATGGGGTGGTGGTGTTGCAAGAATGCATTTTCTGCCCCTTCTGACAGGCCAAATGTAACTTTGCATCTCTTTGTACTCCTCCCCAAAATACGAATAATACTCGTGGCTGGCGCTGTCTGATGGAGACAGTCTTGGAGCCAAGTACTGATTGATGACAGGCTGGGATTTACTGGTGGTAATAAGGCTCTGTGATATTGCCAAGCAAGTGAAAATAAAGGTGTAATGATTGAATTATATATTCTCTTTCTGTGATTGAAAATAATATCAGACAACTGACTCTGGTGCCAGACAGATTACATAAGCACAAGTTAAGTGGTAGAATAAAAATGAGTGATTTTCCTCCTGACTTAAATACAGCACTAAATAGTGTGCCCTTGAATCCAGCAGAAAGCAATTTCCTCCTCCCTAGTAACAGCTAGGGGGCATTGCAAATGCAAATTGCGTTAGCGTTGCATTTTTAATATTCCACATATCCATAACTCACTGTTGAAATTTCAGAGATGTTATTACTACCACTTGGGCACATTTAAATTATTTTGAACCTCTGAACTTTTGCTTTAACTTTAACATTGATGCTTAAGATATGTTTTAATCTATAGAGAAGCCTGTGTTTAAAGAGGCTCCAGTCATCCTGATGGGGGCTCCCAACAGTGTAAGACAGACTGTCATTTAGTGTGTCATGTTCTCTTTCAAAGAAGAGGTTGCTGAAATAACTCCTGCTAATAGCATCAGATAAAAGCCTCAACTGCTGTATTATGATGTGTAGCCATCTTCCGAAAACTGGAGACGTGTACCGTGTCATCCAGAGCTGTGGCATAAGAAGCTTCTTGCAGCTCTGTAAGTGTGCAGTGAGAATTTCATTGGTTACTAGAGATCAATAGTAACCCAATTCCTTTTTGAAAACCTGCTTCCGTAATGTGTTACAGGATTAAGCTTACCTTATTGGGAGTGGATGAGACTGGGGAATAACAAGAAATAAGAAACCAGCATGTCACTTGCTGTTTTTTATAGAGAAAAATATCAGGCTCACATCTCAACTACCTAGGATCGTTTATAACCTGAGGGCAGCAGTGAAGTAACTAGTGCAGTCTGTGAATTCTGCTAAATTCTACTGATAAATATTCTTTCTATCAGAATCCATTAGGTATGTTAGTCCTTTCCAAAGCTTCTGCTTTGGGATGGAGCAGAGGCCAGGCTGCTACAGAGGTGGCTTCCTACCACGGGGTGAGCTGACAAAAGAAGGTTAGTGTTTCAGGGAATCAAATGAGATTTCTCCTTCCTTCCTCCTGTCCTCCTTCTGGGAAATTTATTAGAGTGCCATGGGAAATAGATTGGAGTCTGAGGGAAAAACAAGAAGATAACATATACCACAAAGGAACCTTATACAACTTGGGACGAGAGGATCTAATTCCTTCATTATTCCCCAAGGTCATGCTTACATTATAGATCAATGTACCTAACTTGCCCTAACTTGGACTTACCTGCACACAGATAGTCTGAATTGTGGTCATTAGGTCTACAAGGGTCCATATAAAGTCTTTGATGAATATAAAAGAGAATATCAGGTTAGGTCCTTTTCTCTTCCTCCTTTTTCTGTTTTTGGATCAGGATGACCTCCTCTAGCATGGTGACTGCTATGACTGGGGAATGGTTTTGAGTGTGTTCTCCAAAGGTTTATATGCTGGAGCTTCATCTTCAATGTGGTGACATTGAGGTGGTGGGACCAGGTATAAGTTAATCAGGTCATTGGGGAGGCTTCCCTCAAAAGTTAGTGCAATCTCCTGGAGTTATTTCTTGCAAGACTGAGTTATTATAGAGTGAAGCAACTTCACATGCTCAGCCTCTTCTGCATGCAGCTGTTTCCCTTCCTGTTCCTCCAAAATGTTGTGATGTGACCAACAATCCCTCAGGAGTAACTGACTAGACTAGACTTGAGCTTCCAAACTGTGAGCTAAATAAGTCTCTTTTCTTTATAAAGTAATCACCTTAGGTATTTTTCTATAGCAAAAGAGAGTAGATAAACACACTAAAGATGAAAGACTTCCTTCTACCTTGCCATTGGTATGCTTTTGGTCTCATTCTTATTTTCTCTTCTCTTTAACCTTCAGAAATCCATGAGCCACACAGAAACTTTTGGATATTTTTATCTCCAACCTTGCTTCCTTGTTGACAAATCTCAAAGAGCAAAAACAAAAAGAACCAGCTTTATTCTTGGTACACAATGTAAAAAAGCCTTCTTTGATTCCATGATGGCAAAGAGATTCAATACTTCTTCCCCTCATCCTACTTCCATTTCCTCTTGTCCATTCTGTTTTTCATTTTCTATGTTCTTATGTTTTCTATCTCATTGTTTTTCATTTTCTTAGTACAAAAGCTCTGCATTGTCCCCAAAATCTTTTCTTTCTGATAGGGTCTCTGAAGTTAAGTTCTGTATTATGCACACTGAATATCTGTAGCATTTTTTTGTTCAAAACAGTTTGTTGACTGTCTACATAACAGGCACTGTTCTGGGTGCTGGAATGAAGTAGTAAATGGGACAGACAAAATTCCTTTCCTCATATAACATTTTATACCTGGAAGAAGGAAGCAATTAATTCATCTTGGAAGCATATTTCCTAGTGTGGTAGATAGTGATAAGTGCTATGAGAAAAAACAGGGTTTATGGAGGATAGGACGGAGGGCTGCAGATTCAACTAGTACAGTCAGGGTAGATCTTCTGGAGAAGGGGACCTCTGGGCAAAGACTTGAAGGAAAGAAGCGGTCAGCCATGGGCGGAGGCCTCTGAGCAGAGGGAACAGCCAGAGCCAAAGCTCCAAGGCGAATCTGGTCAAGAAATAACAAGGAAGCCAGTGTGGCTGGAGCTGATGGAACAAGATGGAAATTTCAGGGCATTTAGGAGCACACTGGGTAGTCTCTCAAGATCATTGAAAAAATTTGGGCTTTTATAATATTTTACTTGCTTTTTTTTTTTTTTTTTTTCCATCAAGGACAAGTTGTACCAAACACTAGGTTCTCAAGCAGCATTCTTTATCTCATATATTCAAATGATTTATAATTAGCATATAAATGCTAAGTACTTTAAAAAGTACTTCCAGAAAGCTCAAAAAGTTAGTTCTCTTTAGCAGTATAAAAACTTTTCTCTTTACAATATCCTTTTCATTATTGGTTGCCTTGTAGCCTGCTTTAACCACATAATACAGTTAACATAATTCATGTTTATATTTCCCAATTCAGTACTGGTTGTGTTTTTTTCCTGCATATTGCAGGTAAGACAGAATAAAGTCAGTAGGACACACATACCTGAAAAGAATTGCCTCATTTAATTATTTAGCATCTCAAGCAAACATTTAAGTGTTTATCGATAACATAAAAGTATTAAAATACTTCATATTAAAAATAATTTAGAAGGAGCTATCACTATTTTATTTTTAAAATTTTATTAATTGATGTTTACTGGTAAGAAAATCACAACTAGATTGAAAGGCACAAGACCTTGCCTCCTGACATAGACTATCTACAATAAGTGCATATTTGTCTGACAATATACTTTTACATGTTATATCTCTTTGCATGCTTATAATTCTGTAAATGGGCCATGCAGATGTACCTGTCCTCATGTTTCAGAGAGATGTTAGGAAACTTCCCAAGCTCACACAGTAAAGGGTAAGGGCAAATCTTAAACCTAAATCTTCTGACCTTACAAAGCAGTTCTGTGTGATGGCTTACTGTTACTTATGTAGGGTAAAGTTAAGGGTTGAGAATCACAGCAATTAATTATGTTCAGTCTCCTGGACATTTTGTAGTATAGGCTATCACTGAACTACAGAAACAGAGAAGTGGGAAAGGTTCCTGGGATCTGGATTAATCTGCGGGCTGGCCTCTGGAGGAGAGGGATGGGAACGGCACTTTGAAGCAAGTGTTATGAGAGCCAATAGAGCAAGGGAAGAAAGCTCAGCCAATCTCAGCATGAGGAAGGGTCATGAACCCCCTTTCCCAGTTCAAGGGGGCTAGAGGTCTGGCCTTGTGACTGGGCAGTCAGATCCTCCTTTCTAGGGACTCATTTAAGTGACACAACTTGGCCATATTGCCTCAAGTCCTCTCTCTTTCTCAAGAATTGAATCCTAAATAATCCAGAAGAGCCATCTCTTCTTTTCCTTCTCAGTCTTACACCCCACTGGGGACATAGCACCCCTTTCTTTGTCTTCCATATATCACCGGATGTTTGGGCTGATCAGCAGTGAGTGGGTGCAGGCTACTCAAGAGCAGGGACCAAAGAGAAGTAGGACCCAGAGACTTGCCTACAATGGGCAGGAGATAGTAAGGGCATGAGGGTTGGAACTAGAGAGTTGGACTCTCTCAGGAAGGTTGAGAATCTGTCATAAAATGTAGTTTCACTTGAGTGGAATGTGAATCCCAGGGGAATGATGAGGCCAGATTTTTTGAGAGTCAAGTAAGCCCTTACAAGAGCTTCTTTTCTGGGGCCCACTATGTTTGAGCTTCACACAAACTTTTATCCAGTAATTCTTGTCTCAGAAAACCCCGAATAGGGGTCCTCCTGAGGACGGCTTCTCCAAAAGCCATCTAGGAACTGAGGAAGACAGAAACAGTTTTATGCAGAGACAGTTCTATCGATTTTTGTTCTCTTTCTAAATTTCAGTTGTTCTGCAAATTATGAAGCCTCGGCTGCTGCTCCTTCTCCTGTTGTTCTGCTCAGCTGGTGGATTACTGCGTGCGGGCCACATGTGGCTCATACCCCAAGCACACGGTCTGCACTTCTCGCTGCAACCCAGAAGCCAGTGGATTCTAAGACAGGCAAACAGTGTGAAAGGTGGAATAATATTTGAAAAGCTTAAAGAAAATCATCTGTTCTCCTTGAAAGCTCTTACTCCCATGCATAATTTCTCAGGACTTGGAGCACTTTCTTTCCTTGGCAGCCTGTGTGTGTGTGTGTGTGTGTGTGTGTGTGTGTGTTTATGTGTGTGTGTGCGCATTTGTATTCACTTAATGATCACTGCCATTTTGTTTTCTTCCTCAGGGCTGACTTGCCAAATTGAATCCACTGGAATCTTATCATCATTTTCCCTGCTTTACTCTTTTAGGATTCTGCTTCTCTCACGTCCTTAAATTACCTGCATGCTATGTGGAGATGCTGGAATGGAAAATGTAATTTTATAAGAAAAGCTACTGAAAGAGCGTTGCTCAAAAACAATCCCATGTTTCTTTCTCTTCTTCTGCAGTGCTCTGACTCTTAGTCCCTCTGATTTTGTTTGGGTCTATGACAAGCACCCTGTGGCCTCCTCCATATTTCACCAGTGGGGAAGAGCAGAGCCTTTTCATTTCTTAGGGACAGAAAGCAGATTGATAGTTACTAGGCGTAAGACAGGGGAAGTAGCTGCTTAAAAGTCACAAGGTTTCCTGCTGAAAAGGTTTCCTGATGAAAGTGTTCTGCTTTGGATCCAGGTAGCTATTATGGGCATGGACATTGTGATTGTATTGAGTGCCATTGAATTATATACTCAGAATGGTTAAAATCATGAATTTTATGTTATGCAGGTTTTACCACAATTAAGAAAAAAAGAATAGGGATCTGGATCCTTATTTCTGGATCTGGAAGGTGCTGGGTACCAGTTCCAACTCTGTTACTTATGAGTTATTTCACTTGGGGCAATGTCAGAGTGTCAATGCCTTGGTTTCTTCAGCTGCAAGCTAGGATGCCTCCTCCTATCTGCTTGGTCGAATTGCTGTGAAGATTGCATGAGTGGGAGTAGGCTTACAGTGCAAAGTGATTACTTTCATGCTATAAGCATTATTCTTCATAGCTGGGAAAAGGGTCTAGTGTACCTGGTAGGTGAGGGCCTCTCTTCTAAGATACGTTGACTTTACATGGCTGAAAGAAGGCAAAGACTCACCTGTTGGGTTTTGGTTTTTGTTTATTCCCTCATGTCCACATTATTGGATCCAGCTTCACATGAAGTGGAGATTAGTAGTTTTCCTGCTTTTTTTTTCCTGTTTGGCCAGAAACATAATTGTACCAAGTGACACATGATTGTCCTGAGCTTTACTGGTGACTTGGAGGTGTTTGCAGGAAAGTTGATACTGCTAATATGAAGCACTGGCGATGTTGCCTTCTCCCTTTCTAGCCATTTCCTCTAGAGCTTCTTCTCCTTCCTCTTGTGTTCTCACTCCTTTCCTCCTCCCACCCCTCCTCAGTCCCAGATAATGCCCCTTTCTCTGAGCCTTGCATTCTAGAACTCTACTTCTCCCCTACCACTTTTCAAAGCATTTTCTTCACTAGACTGGGTGGCTCGCAGTGAAGATGCGAGGAGATGTTCTATTAGGGCCACTCAGATTTTAGAGGAGGAAGATGCTTCACTGAGCCCATCAGTGTGTGTGATTCAAAGTTAATCTATGCTGAACCCTCAGTTAGGAGTTGGTATCTTGTTACACTGTGCTGGGACTATGCTGCTCCCAGCATATTGACAGTCACCCTGCTGTGCAGTCATCTGCCATGGAAGCAGAATTGAGAAAACTTGTCCTAAGACTACTCTACTACTAGTACCTATTAAGTGCAAAGGCTGCCACTAGTCTGTATAACAATATGCATTGTGACCTGGACGATGCAGCCCATTTATGGCACAACTGAACTGATGTTACTGTTCCATTGTCAACTGGACTGAAGGCTGTAATTCAATGTTGGATTCTTGCGTGAGTCCCTTGAACAGTGAACAGCTGTTCATGGCAGCCTGATAACTAACTCTGCGTTATCTTTAAGATAAAACTTGACCAGGAGCTCCCTGTCTTACATTTTATATTTTTAGTGCTGAAAGGAATTGTTGATTACAGAAATGATAAATCAAAACAGTAATAAGATAAAGGTAGTACTTCTAGAAGTAGAGATATTTAGTTTATAAATTATGCAGAGATTATCTTAAAGTCAGACATTAAAAACAATTTTAAGATCTTACTACTAGTCTTTGTATCAAATGTTAGTGTTCTAATAGATTTCTTAGAACAGGAAAAACACAAGTTTTACCTTCTGTTCTAACTGGTGAGTGGGGTGTGAATTAAGCAGAAACCTATGCTGTGGCCTCCATTAAGGCACCAGATGTATTTGACTGAGGAGGAGAGATTTGTTGGATAGCTCCAACCTTTAAGTGCAGAGGATAAATGGACGATGACATCATTATACCTTGACAAATAGAAATTATATCAGACCCTTCTTTTCCTTTTCATTACTAAGGATGATTTATTTTAGTGGCTTTCAATTCATAAACCTATGGATTGTCTGTAAAGTTAAAAACCTTTTAAATTTGTAACATGCCACAGAGATGGTTAACAGCATTCATGAGTCAGGCTATGTAATGTTATAGGAGCTGTTTTCTCAGTAAAAGTGCATTATAAACAGGTGCTGGGAATTTATAGCAAGCAAATTTGTAAGCCGCATATGCCTGGTCTTATTTCCCAAGCAACCATAATGCTAAGTTATCATAAGTGACATGACATGTGACCCTGTTCCATTTCATCTTCATCAAATACTGAATGATATTGGAAGGTTTTGGAATGAAAACTTAGAGTCAATAGAATTGTTTGTATCATGAAAAATAAGTGCAGCCTCTGTCATAACCCTTATTCTCATAGCAAATCTTATATTTGTTGCTTTAGTTGATTGTTTTTAGTATATTCCCTTCAGTGTCTGGGGATGTCCATGAAATTTTCTTTATTACTCAAGATTCCATTTCCCTTGTCCATCCTATTTGCTGAAGCCTCTGAATTAGAATACCTGAAAAGAAAAGCGTGCATGTATTTGGATAATCTATTCTACTAGTTGGATCACAGTGACAATCCTAGACATCCACAGTTGAGGTTTTGTGGGTTTAGCCACAACAGGAGATTTTAAAAAGGTAAATTTTGTGTATCCAGGACCCAAATCAAGGAACTGAATAGTTGCATGATGAAAGGACATGTGTATGTGTGTATGTGTACGTGTGTCTGTGTACATGCTAATGCTCAAAGGCAGAGAAATGTGGGGTGGAAGTGAGATGTTGGTGGGAGAGAGGAAGAAATTTTGGTAATAAATTAGTAGTAACTTAAGAGGATATTTTTATCATTACTCCTCGTACTGAGGAAAGGAAATTAGAATAAGACTTGTAGGAGGAAATGACATATGAGAAACAGATAAGGAAGGAATTGTCTATGAAGACAAGCAGTTTTCAGCAGATTCTTGAGGCAGGTGAGCTGGCAAAGGAGGGTAAGAGACTGGCAAAGTGGAATTAGGGTCCTTGGTGCAGTGAAGAGGGCAAAAGGGTCATCTTCAGGCTTGGAATGTACAGGCCCGGCAAGCCTGGATGCAGTGAATTTCCTACCATCGTAAGCAGCAGGTTTCAGAATGCTTGCCAAATGGGGCATAATTTAAGCTTTGATTGAATCCCAAGTGGCTTGTGGAGAGCCTTCGGCAAGGCTGACAGATCTCTCCATGAACCACATAGCTGAGTGGCTGTCACACAACACAATGATTATGCTGCAAGTAGACGCCCACAAACAAACATGTCAAGTGGCTGCTGCCCTTCTAGGAAGCTGGGAGGATGACTGTCCAGTCAGCGCCCATGCTAGTTGTCATCTGTGGTATCCAGTTTATTTTTCAAGTATTTGTGCAGTCCTGTACTTTGTCTATTGTATACTCACTTTCCTATGCCCCTTCCCCTAGCACAGGAACTCCCTAAGGGGCATCTTTCACCCGTAGTAATGCATCTTCTATTACTGCATACAGCTTTTGACTCCAAAACTGAAAGAACTTAGGGTCTGGAGAAAGAAATAATCAGGAATTCTAAAACTAAGACCAAGGAGAAAATTTTGAAGAAATTGAGGTTATTTACTTTTAAAGTGATAATAATGATTGGTAATTTAATAGTGTCCAATGGAATTTCAAAGAGCTATTTTCTGAGAGGTTATTATAAAAATCACCAGTTCTTAGAACACACACTTGATTTGCAGCATTTGTCTTTTTTGCTGTTGTTGTTTGTTTTTTACAAGAAAGATTATGATTTTTTTGCTCTCATTTATTCATTTACCTTGGAGATGAGAAGTATGGTGAATGAAGAGAATGAGGTAAAAGGAAAGCAATTCTATTTTGTATTCTAGAACTCTGGGGAGCAAACCTTGAGTAGCTGGAAAGGAAAAATGTGTTATAAATGTGGAGCTGAGGCTGAGTATATGGAATTTCTGGTCCCTCAGAATCACTTAGTTTCTTTTATTGCTTTCCCTAAAATGCAGAAGCTTATTAAAAAACAGAGCTCCTCATCTGGTCCCTCATTCATTCCACTGAAACCTGAGTGTGATTGGGCCAAGAATGACCATCGTGTCTGCGCTTTCTGTTGGGCATTATATGCTTGGTAAGATCAAGGCATGTGTATCTAAACCCCTGCACTTGACCCAGAATGATCTTTGGAGAAAGGCTGGTTGACTTTGATTGCATACCCGCACTTCCCAATTCTTGAGTGGGATTAAGGGAAGAAACGTTTGAAGCAGGATACTTTTTTTTCATTTTGTTTTGGTACCAAGATTCTACTCAGAACTTCATGCCTGCAAGGCAGGCATTTTGCCCCAGAGCTACATCGCTGGCCCCCATTAGCTTTAGCTTTCATTTTTTCTTTCTTTCTTTTTTTTTAATACTGGGAATTCAATTGAGATCTTGTGCTTGTGAGGCAGGCACTCCTCCCCTGAGCTAAATCCCAGCCCTGAGACAGGGTACTTTTAAGAGCAGATCCTAAGTCCAAACCTTTGACTTTCTGGCATAAGTAGAAAGTTATGGAGTAGAGAAAGCTGGAAAATTTCTAATGCAGAGTATTACATTGGCACAATTTGTTTTGGCTTTATAAAGAGCTGTAAGTTGCAAGTATCCAGAAAGCCAGGGAAGCTGATTTTTCTGTGTACTGTTGTTTCTTAAGGAACACAAGTGATGTTAATAAGTTTACATACCCCTATAGTAGAGAAGTGGAGTGAGTCTTTGTCCAGGGTCACTTGTTATTATAGGTTGGTGTTGCAAAATATATTGAAGTCCTAACCACTAGTAGCTATGAAGGTGGCCTTATTTGGAACAAGTGCAGATAAGGTCTTTAGGGCAGAAATTGCCACGTGAAGGTTGAGGTGATACCACTACCAAAGAAAGCCAAAAAAAAAGAAAGCCAAAGACTACCAGTGAACTACCAAAGCCAGGAGAAGAAGGTGTGAAACACATTCTTACCTCCCTCACAAGGACCCAATTTTGCTGACACCCTGCTTGATGGTATGAACTTCTAGGCTCCACAACTGTGAGATAGTAAAGCCATTAATATGTGACATTTACTATAGCAGTCCCAGGAAATGAATACATCTGGATAATTAAATCAGTTTCTGCTTCCATCAACAAATGTAACCCTGACAAAGAATCTAAGCTTCAGTAATGGAGCTCTTCTGGCATCAAGGATAGTTACATGCTGGTTGCACTTTCTCCAAGTTTCAGAAGTTTGTAATACATTTCAGACAGACTCCACCCCATGATGTCCCCCAGTGAACCATACTTTTGGAATTGGGTATTTATTTCCTAGAAGTGTTAGATAGCACTAGATTTTGTTTTCCAAATGATGTTTTTTCTCAAATTTCTCTCTGCCATCTTCTTATATAGAAATGACTGTCTGTCAGTGTGACCATGGATACTAGCTGTCATTTTGGTGTTCTAGCTTCCAGATGTTTGGGGATGGGTTTATATCTGGGAGACATGAAGTAACTAAGTATCATTATTACTTTTCTTCCTGGAAAATTACATAGGGATAAAAGCATTGGTCTCTTTGCCTAGCAATGCATGTCACATGGGGACATTCTTTTGTTCTTTTCACAACAAAAACAAGCATTTTGTCAAAAATTGGAGGATAGTGAATGAACGATAGTGGCAATAATGAGAAAATGTAGGCTCTTCACCTTTTGCCATTCTATATTATGTGCAGTTATTTTCTATTTTCCAAAGACAAAATGTGGGGTAAAGTTTATTTGCAGTTTTCCTACAACGGTCCCCCACCTCTTGGTCACCATCACTGGAGGACACTCTCTACAGGCAGCTAGGTTCTCTTACCTCCTTTTTATACCAGTTCAAACTCTCATTCTCTAGCATAAAGATTTAAGACTTCACCAGCTCTGAAAGTGAGCTTTAGCCTTCTCCCTTGTTACTGAATTCATTAGGCAAATTCTCACCTGTCACATGCAGCCAGAGCCCATTTAAAGTTCCCATCTCCTTAAAGGCCACGACCATGGTACTATCAGAGAAGCTGGCCATTTCCCACTTGGCTGTTAGCTGAGTCTGCTGTGGGCAGCCCTGATCACAGTGCTTGTTCAGTGGGGACAATCTGCTTCCTCACAAGTACCCCTCTCTGTGCTTGCTGCAGTCTCTAGTCATGGAAATCCAAAGGGCGAAGGCCCCAAGGACTCAAGAGCGGGACTTCTTGGGGGCAAGCTTATACACTACAGTCTTATTTTATCCATTTTTTTCTCTTGCTTCATTGTCCTCTCACTTGAAGGGAGCCTGCAAATATCTAGAAAGCCAGGGGAGTTGATTTTTCTGTGTACTGTAGTTTCCTAAGGAACACAGTGATCTTAACAAGTTTATGTACTCCTACAAGGTGGAGAAGTGGAGTGAGTCATTGTGTAGGACCACCTGTTACTATAGGTTGAATGGTGTTGCAAAATATGGAGGTAAATAAGGTGGTGGTATCACTTACTTATTGCCTTACATGTCCTGGACCTTATATCTGCACACAATAGGTGTGTACCACCTGAATTTTCCACTCTGGGATTCTCAACCATACTTTAAAGCATAGTTCACAGTAATGTTCATGCTAGCAAAGACAGCTAGTTATTCTCTCTTTCTTACCCACAGACCCCATTTTGCTTCAGGGTTGCAGTAGGGCCAATAAACCAAACTGTTTTGTATTTCAAAGTGATCAGTGATGTAATTCTGACTCATAAGATGAAAGCAAAATTCTACTGGATGAGCTCACCATAACATTCGTTGTCTTTTAAAAAAGAAACAGTCTCAGTTGAAATTGTATTGTTTATCCTTCCTCATCTTCCTACCAGCCTTGTGGATGTGGTATCTATAGAAGCAGCATTTGATAAAGCTTTTTCTGGGGTGATGGATATGTGTTGTGTTGGCTCTGTTCAACAGAACAGGCACTAGCTCTGTGTGGCTAGTGGGCATGGAAGGTACGGTCAGTGGGACTAAGGAGCTGCATTTCATCTTCATTTAAATAATTAAGTTTCTACACATGGCTAGTGACTGCATGTTGGACAGAGTAGGAAAGTACAGTATCCTTTTTTCAGGCAAGAGGAAGAAAGCAATACTGTATTTTGGGGGGTACTGGAAATTGAACTCAGGACCTTCATATGGATATCAGATACTCAAGTAACACCCCTAAAGGAACTAGTTCTTGATGAAAGTTGAATGAGAATGATACTATTCAGGAGTTTCCCTTAGGTAAGGAAATTTGGTATTTCATTAGGATAGGGTTCTCCCAATCAGCATTTGGGGTTTGCACATTTTCCTCTTCCTTAATAAAAAATTTTAATACAAGTAACATTAAAGTACCCTAATAAATGTGCACATTTATTAGGTACAGTGTCATACATTGATACATGTAAGTGTACAATGATCAAGTCAGAATAATTAATATATATATCACTTTGAATTCTTAAATGCTTGTCCAATAACATAGGTGTGTGCTTATGTTCTAAGCATGATGGCTAAATGTGTGGGCAGTGGAGTCACACATGCCATGTGGTCTGTGGGAAGCCATGTCACTTTTATTTGCTTTAGTTTTCTTATTTATAAAATGAGGATAGTCATATACTCTACTGGAGAATTTCACCTTTCTATGCAACTTTTTCTACTATGTAGGAGCTAATGTTTTATTTTGTTTGTATTTCTGATCTTGAATTTCTCATCCTGAATCCTAGCTCTTCCCAGAAGAACCCAGTGACCTCGTACAAAGTAGCTAGTTTCTGTCTACTCATTTTCCTCATCTGACATGAGAATGACGGTGTGAGGTTTACAGTGAGCGAGAAAATGTATGAAAGCCAGCTAGCAAGCAGAGCAGTTAAAGACCTCAACTTCTTTTCCTCTCTTTTTGTGGACTTTTCTTCTAAATAGCTTTCCTTAGAGGAAAATTACCTTGATAACAACTATTTTTGGCCGGCGTAGGGGTGGTAACTTTTAGCTGTTACAATACAAAAAAGATGTAGGGATTTTAGTTCTAAAATTCTAGACCACTAGGCTCAGAATGGGCCTAAGAGATCTAGCTGACACCTTTAGTGTTGAAGGGAAAAACCTTGATCTAAAGAGGACAGGAACTCTGGATCTTAAAGCTTTAAGAAATTTGAGTTGTCACTCTAATTCAACAAGGTTAAATGATTTTTCCAACATACTTCTTATTTCAGCTGATACCAGCTTTCCAAATATGCTTATCCAAACTCTGTGGATATGAGATTTAAATATTTTTCAAAAATGAGGATGCTGTTGTGAGAACACTTTTAAAGGTCAATAGGAGACCAAAGAGGTGGTGGGAAGGCTCTATTTCTGATGAGAAGGCCACCATCTGCCAGGGGTGCTCAGGATGGAGTTGTAGCATTGTTATTCATTACTGTATGACCTTGGCTAGTCACAAAAAATTCTTCAGTGCTGTGTTCTTCACCTCAGAATGAGGAATCCTAATGCCTCTTTTTAAATCTGGGCTCTAGTGTCAGATGAGCATGTGTTGTTCCAATAGAACAAGTCTTTTCATGTTGTCTAAATATATGACCTGAGGTTCTTTTTTCTGTGGAGTTAGACCTTGACAAAAGTCTGTGCCAAAGCATTAGAGAATCCTTGAGCATCTCCCCGTCATGTGTACACTTTGGGCCCTCTTTTGAACTGTAGAAACTGGCCTTGTCCACTTAGACGCCTCTCCACGTCTAGTCATATAGAGTCCAGAAGTTTGACACACATGGAACATTTCTTTTGTATTTTGAGTCTTAAATCATAACAGATCACTCAGTTTCTGAAGGGAACTCTTGGTGAAGAATGACCTGTGAACTTGTTAACGATCAGCTTTCGCATTAGCAGAATTAGTGGTTGAAAGTGGCTTGCAGAATTTCTCCACACTGAGCTGGAAATACTTTCTGATAAATACCGTTGCATCTGCCTTCAGCCTCAGAACTTTTGGCTGCCACATTTTGTCTGATCCCTCTGCTGTATTTAGTCCCAAGTGTGACATAATAACATCAGCAAGTCATCTCTTTATAACTGACTGAGGGGCAAATATAATTAAAATCAACTGTTCCATATTTTGAAGGATGGGTACTTTTATCTCTGCATGATTGTAGTACTGGAACAAGTGAGTTGTAAACACAAAAAGATCATGCTGCATCCTGGTTTACATCTTTGCTTCACATTACTTCAAGCAAATTTAGTAGCACTTCAGAATAGAATAGGTGCAAGTTCATACTCTTCAATATACAATATAGAAAGACTCAGACATATTACCTCTTATGGTAAAACAATGCTTCTAGCAATGATAAAATATACCTGTGTCAAAGCAACAAAAATATAGAATTATAACAGTTATCTGCAGCAATATATCTAACTGTGGTTTTAGCTGAGGAACTGGGCCAAAAACTGCTTGTAGCATTAAAACTTATTTTTTTCTCCACAATCAGTGATTACTTAGAGTGGAAGAAGCCAAGTAGTGGAAAAATAAGTGGTTCATCAGTGTCATATAGGAATGGAAGTAGAATTAGAACTCACAAGATCAGCATTTCCTAGTGGTTTGTTGTTATTTGAACCAGAAGGAATCATTTAGTCATTTTTCTCAACTCTTTATGTAGTGTCTCAGAGAATCAATAATTTGCTCATTTAAAAAATGATGTTGAGCTGTCTCTGTAATTTCCTGTTCCAATTTCTTTCGCAGAGAACTGTGAATAAATATGATTCCTTTTGTAGGGACTGATTTATTACCTCAGCAGCTGATAGGCAGGAGTTGCTATGTGACACTGTGGTGTAGAGCATGGAACTTCAGTGTCTGCTCTTACCTTAGCTCTCTCACTTGCTCTGTGGCTGTGAGTGAATAATCTAATTCTGTGTTCCTCAGTTTCAGTAGCTGCAAAAGGAAACTGTGGTTGTGAGCTCTGGGGAGGAGAATATATGCAAAAGCTCATGGAACTGCCCATGGCATAGCGCGTGCACTGGATGTTAATGACCCTGCTTCTCAACCTAGGCTCCCAGTGAAATCAGCTCTGCCACCCAGCTCCAGTGCAGAGCATTTGGGAGTTTCTGGGAGGTGCTAAAGCCTGAAAAAATGGGTAAGATATTCCTGAGAACTGATATTCCTATGATTCTTGTGTGGAATCACCAGGATTGTGGCTGTGCTTTAATAATGGGGTGCATTGCTTCTTAATCCTCTTTTCTTCTGGAGGCTGTTCCCACCTAAAAGAGGAGATTTCTGATGGTTGGGGCTGCCAAGAAGCCAAAGTCCTTGTGTGTGGTTTCTGTATTTGCCCTGAAGTCTGGTATTGTCCAGAATTAGCTTCACAGTGGTGAGTAGGTAATCGAATCCCTGTGGATATTAGTGCCACATCTGTTAAAAGGGGGTGCGTCAAGCTGGTGACCTCAGTAGCTCTTTCTTAATGAAATGATGTCATTTTGGATGTCTGGCACATGAGGGAGGTTTGTAGAGACAGATGCATACCCGTGTTTCTGTCCTAATGCCAAAGGCTGAACCCAAATCCATCCCCAGAAGGACCAGTCAGGGACAAACACAAAGAGCTGCCTTTTCAGTTCCACTGTGGACTTCTGTCTCACTTGTCTCCAAATCCTGTTTCGTCAGGAAGTAACTCTCCATCAGAAGCAGCAATTGGTTCTTATTTACTATTGTATTTAGAGTCTTCATCACTTCAATGCTCAGTATATACTTGGTAAAGTAAGTCTCCCAAGATTGAATAAAAGGCAGTTCTCTGATTCTCTTCTGCGCATTCCTGTTTGCTCTTGGGACTGTGCAGCTGCTAAGAGGAAGCATGAGCTGACCTAGAGAAGGTGGAAATAGGACAGCAATAAATCAAGACACAGGCCTCTGTAATTTTGAATTAAATGTAAATGGTTCTAGAATTATCCAGAATGTCCTAGATCTCTACGGATTCAAAGAAAAAGTCCTTGAAGCTCTTCAAAGGTAGGGGCTAAGTTTGGTGAATGGTCATGAAGCATCCTGCAGATGTGATCACATAGATTTAAAGGTCAAATCCTTTCACCTGACGTAAGACCATAATACCAGCGTCAGCCCAACACAGAGTGAAAATGCAGTGTGAGCTCTGCAGCACATGCTCTGCTGATTGCTGGGCCAATTTTCTTTATAATGTGTACTTTGGGGTTCCTACTCATAAAGTTCTTTTTATAAATTTAAAAATTTGATAAAATTTTTATTAGTACATACTGATGTGCAGCACATGATGATTGCATTCATTACACAGAATTTGTGTGTGTACATAACACATCTCAATTCTTTTTTCCTCTTATCCTTCACCCTCCTTTTATTTTACCCACATCAAATTAATTTATCTTATAAGTCAAGATATGATAAAATTTATATGATAAAGTTAATTATCATATTTACAGACTAATGGCCAGACTAATAGGCCAAAAACCATATAAAATACAGAAGACAATTTTCAAAGTAGACTTTTAGATATATTCACAACATTCTTATATATACCAAACATCACTCTGTGGAGTCATTCATTCTTTCATTTATCTATTTTCAATCTTCTTAGTACATCTGTGGGGTTTTATTTGAAAAATATACCAAATGCTGTTTGAAACTATATTAGTTAACTGATCTGTCAAGTCTAGTATTTCTGTTTGGAAATTCCTTCCTGATATTGTTTGAAATACTTATTTTTTTTAATCCATACAAATTCATTTGAGTGCTACTATTATGTTGGACATGTTGCTATGCACTGAGGCAAAGATTGTAAACAACAGATGATCTCTGTTCTCCCAGAGCTTGTAAGGTATCTAATGTTCATGACAGAGCGACACATTCCATTTCACTGAGAAGAAAATTGAGCCAGTAAGTGATGGCACAGCTAGCTGGTGGTGGAGCCAGTATTCACATAAGTTTATCTGATTCCAAAGCCCTCGATCTGAGATATAATCTATTCTTTCCGTCTTTATCACCAAAGTTACAGGTTGTTCAATAAGGTGGTTTTTGTTTTGAGTTTTTCAGGGCATATGATTCTGAATTCTAATTTATTTGCTGTGAATCTCATGTTATAATAGCATTCCAACATTCTAAGTTACTGAGACAGTTTGGTAAGATACATAAACAAGGGAATACAGAACTCATGACACAGTTGTATGTTCTTGTTGCTAACATTCACTATTAGTCTGATTTTTTTTCTGGGCTGTGATTTTTTTGTTGACATTTTTTCAAGGGCCGAATGTGAGCAAAGTCATATGAAGGGCAAGTATAATGAGCACAGGAAAGAGTATGGCAGGCCCAGAGTTCTGGGGACAGGGGAACTGAGGAGAAGGGAGAAGGTATAAGCTGATCAGCTGGCAAAATATACTATAATCTGCTTATTTGTGCAGGAACTTGGCTCTGGGAAAAGTGCGGACAAACAAAAAATTGTGAACAGAAATGAGATGATTCTGTTCCTTAGGAAAAGAAGCAAACCACAGAAGGAAAGAGGGAGGAGGAGAAAGAGATGAAGAAAGAACCGATGAAGAAAGGAGGGGGAAAGAGGAAGAACAGGGAGGAACACAGAAGAAAACAGAAAAGTCTGGCCCTGTTTGCAATCGCTATGGAGGTGTTTTCAGTGTCACAGCAAACTCCTTTGCAGGGAAAATACTGAGAAGTACTTATAAAGCAGCTGAGAGTGTGTAGGCCTTTCCAGTTCTGACTTTGCTCCTGATCTCCTGGAGAGTTTCTGACTGGTTATGTATAGTCAGAGACCAGGAAGGTCTGGCTTGGGCTATAATTAGGCTTCTAAAGGCTGTTGTTCATTCAGTGTTGATCCCTCAGGTCTAAGCAGAGGTGAGGTCACCCTGGCCAGGCTCCAGAGTCCTGGGAACTCCCATCCATACTGGTCGTTAAGACTCTGACCTAAAACTGACTCAGTCTCCCAGAGATCTGCCCTGTTGGAGGTCACCAAGCCTCATAGAGCTAAATCTGCAGTAGAATAGGCCCTTTAAACAACCCCCAATCATTATTTTTTGTAAAATGGAAGATATATTAAATTGATAGGTGTGGGTTTACTGTGGTTAAATGTAGAGATGGGATACATCAGCCCCATCCCCAAAGGCCATCCAGGGTTCTCTGAGCCCAGAGGGTTCCTCAGAATGTGGTTTGAATACCCTGCTCTAGGCTGAACTTTGCCAAGACCAGAGTTGCCATCATGGGTGAGCTAAGTACCTTAGGTTTTGGGAATCAAGGGAAGGAGACAGTGTCCACAGGCTGTTCAGGATCCGAGAGGCAGAGACCTGATGGCAAGTTCCTTTTATAAGAAAGTATAACTGAGGAGCTATTTTCTATTCTTTTAGTATTTTTCCTGGGTACCCTTTGAAAATACAGCAAACTGCTACGATGAAACTATTATTTTACTAATCTATTTCCTTGGTCAAATTTACTGTTTCCATGTGAAAATTTCTCCTTGACATCTCTCAGAATAATCTCCTATTCTGGATTCTCAGAAAATTTTGTCAGGAAATTAGGATCAAGGAAAAATGTGTATTTCTCCTGTGAGAATTAAAATACAGAGATACACTGATTAGGAAAAATTCACTGATATCAGATGGCAAGTGAGAGGATTAATTTAATGAGTAGATCCAGGTCCAGGTCAGCATTTCCAAGAACCTGGTTAGAAGCCTAGAGGAAAGAAATGTCATAATCTAATAATTCAAGCTCAGCTTGTAGCTGAAGCCATTTTGAAGGTGACTGTGGTTCCTTCTGCTGATAATGGTAGTTGATTCTTACAAAGAAAACAAAGGTTAATAAATTTGTAAGCATAGTGTACTTTGGACAAGTCTATGAATAGTATTCCAAGAAATAATGTGTCTGGGAGACAATGTAAGATCTTAAATTGGCAATTTAGATTCTGATTCTGTGTGGTGTTGTTAACTTTGCTGGGAGGGCTGAGTGTTACTGTAATAATACCCAATAATATTTGCTGGTGTTTTCCAATTTCAAATATTTTTATATTTATAGTTCTTGTAAATATTGTTCAAATTGATATTTCTTATTAATTGAAGATTTTTAAGATAGTTATGAGTAAAAGATAAGAGGCATATTGAAAGTCTTTCAAAAATAATTTGTGACCTGAGGAATTTTCTAGAATTTCCAGGAATTCATATTTCACAGTTGAAATTCTGACTATTATCAGAAATGTGTGAATGAAATCTGCCAAACCGGGGGCCTTAAGTCTCCTTCATTTCAGGCACCTCAAGTAATCAAGAGGGCTCTCAACTTGTTTTATGCTGTGAATTAGCAAATGTGTCCTTTTCAAACTAACTCAAAGCTTGAAAAACTATTCACAGTTGACTTCAGAAATGAGTCTTCAGACATTAAAAATTGAGGTTGATCATTTTTATCTGGAATGGATTAAATATTTAATCTATTTTTCCAAAGTTCTCATTTAAACATAAGTCCCTAGAGTCATTTCAGCTCTCTCTCTCTCTCTCCCTCTCTCCCTCTCCTTTTGTCTCTGTCTGCCTGTCTGTCTCTCTCTGCTACATATACAGTATGAGTGGAATCAGCTGACCTTCCCTCCATTTGAAGTCAGGAAAACAAAACTGACATTTTTGTTTCTATGTATTGATTATTTTTCAGCTCTTAGCCCTGACACTGATTTTCAGCATGTAAATGGTGAATGTAAAAGCCATGGTGGACACTGGGTTGAGTTATCCTTATGATTTGATTATAATGTTCACATTAGCAGCAGAACATTTATCATCTGTCACCGCTGTGGATGATTGGTTTGAAACCACGGCTTTATTAAAGACTTTTTATTAAATAGATTTTAGTTTGATCATAAAACAATTTTGCTTTCTGAAATCTCATTTATCTAGAAGGAGCATCACATATTCATTCATAGCATTTTGCGGTCAGACATGGATGGAAAATGAATTATTGCACTATTTGTAATCAGGGATTGACTATCACTGAATATGGTCTCTAAAAATACATTGGTTTCTCTGGGTATTTTACAGCTGTGTTAACTTTTGCCTCCGACAGAAAAAGGAAGTGATCTCTCTGATCTAAAGTGGTATTTAGATTAGGTGGTGTGTTACTTAGCTTTCTGTTATTTTTAACAAATACCTGAGCTAATGAAGAGAAAAGGCACAGATTGCCTTATAGTTTTGGAGTTTTCAGCTGATGCTTGGTTGGCCCCATTTTCTTGGGGACTGTTGCAAGGATGCACATCATGGCTTGGAGCATATGGTAGGGCAAAGCTGTTCATTTCATGGATGGATATCAAAACAAGAGAGGAATGGCTGGACTCAACTGTTCCTTTCAAGGGCTGTGACCATTGGTCTAAAACCTCTTGCCAAGTCTCACATCAAGTTTCTACTACTTCTAAGAGTACTTATCTGGAGATGTAGCTGTTAGACATGCCGGCCTTTGAGGGACTTTTACGGTCCAAATTGTAGCAGAGGGAAAAGATGAACTTAAAAAATAAATGAACTGAAACTCTACATTTATGTGATTTTTGATACCATCAATGTAAGGCCATCAAAAATTCTAATATTGTTTTTTTTTGCCCAGTGTTAGTCTATAATGTGATTATTTAGATTAGTTTCTTATGATATCTAGGGTCAATAATTAATGTTTTAGAAGTTAATTGTCATAATTAAAGCCCATCAAAGATATTTTCCCTAGATAAGAGAGGACTTTACAACAGATGTGTAGAGGAAAAAGTTTTTCACAGCCTTCTTCTCTACTACAGAGTGATAAAATAATTGTATTTTAAATTGCTGTTTTTTTAAAAAAGAAATTTCTGGATCAGTTCAACCTTTAAGTTAATGTGATCAAATATTTATTAAGCAGTAGACTTTAAAGTATTAAATATTTATTACCCATTATACCATAGCCTCTAGAAAAATTAAATGTTGCCTCATCTTGAAAACATTAAAACAGAGATTATCTGACTGAGCCAAAGTAGTCTGAGGATTGTTGTATCAAAGTGCACAGGCTAAGAGAAGAGGTCCTTTCCTGTTCCATTTTCTGGAGTTGGAGAGATGGCATGAACCGAATTCAGAATTTTTCACATGCTGCAGGTGATGAGGTTATATATCTACTATAACAATTTTTTTTTTTTTTTTTTTTTTTTTTTTTAGGTTTTTTGAGACAGGGTCTCGCTTTTGTGGTTCAGGCTGGCCCTGAGCTCAGCCTCAAACTCACATTACAATCCTCCTGCCTCTGCCTCCCGAGTGCTGGGATTACAGGCGTGAGCCACCACGCCCGGCACTGTAGTATGTGGTACTGGCTGCTGTATAACAATTTTTTTGAATACCACAAAGATGATGAGTTAAGATCAACCAGTCATTAACTGTAAAAAGTGTATTACCTGACTGTATTGTAGATAGGAAGAAAAATTACCTCAGGGTAAAGAGAGGTAAAGAGAGCCAGACCCCTCCTAATTGTGTTGGAAACTCTGAAAATTACAAATCAACCAAAAAAGTTTTGAGGAGACAGAACAGATGGAAAAGGAGATTATTTTTATATTGGGGAGAAGAAATAATCTAATTATAAGTAATAGAGTTATATTTTGTTTATTTTTTTATTTTGTTTTATTTTTTAAATTGTGTTTTTCTTATTGTGATTCAGACTGGCCTTGAACTCACTATGGAACCCAGGCTGGCCCTGAACTAGCAGCAATCCTCCTGTCTCAGCCTCCCTGGTGCTGACAAGAGAGTGCCACCCATACCTATCTAAATAATAAAATAAGAATAGTTTAACCCAGAAAAGAATAGAAGGCTTCATTTAGTCCATTGTTCCCTGCAGATGCCCTGGGGGGAGGGGATAGTACTTTCCAAGAGGAGAGGAACTGGATGGGAAAGAAGATGGAGGAGGCACTATCCCTCTCAGCCTGTGTGGTTTGGCAGAGCCCCTATGTCCATGTCAGTGGTGTAACAGCTTCTTTATTTGGAGGCTGGCAGGAGCATGCGTGGGGCTGTCCTCAGGCTCTGGGAGCCTAGAGAGCAGGGTCCCCAGGGCACACTCTTTATTTCTCTGGAGGAACCGTGCACCCAGACTTTCCATTCAGTTGCAGCTGGATATGATATAATTGTAACCTTTAGGCAGGGAGCCCCCCCAAAAAAAAGGTGGGAAAAAGAGAAAGCAACTTTGAATTCCTTTCCTCCTTTTACATGTCAAAAAACCATTACAAAGCTTCCTTCTTATAAAGGAGAAAATGGAAGAAGTAGCATCATGATCAACAGAAACATATTTTAATAATGTCAAAAAGAGATTGAATTAATGTCTACTGTCAGATTTGAGAGGCCTGAATATTTTTTCATGTTTTTCCTCCATCTACTCATCTAATTTTTTTCAGTAGGAATTATGAAAATAGGAGGGGCTTCCTTTTATAACATGAATAAGAGCTACTGTTTTGATCTAAAAACAGTAGGTATTCCTCCTCACCATCCCCCAGTCACACACTGTACAGATCATTCTAAAATTAAATATCTTTTGGCTGAGGTGGCAAACCACTAACTTTAGTTTTGTCTCTCAGTGCTCTCAAAGGGCAAGAAAATGTTTGCTGACTGTAAGTTATGGTGAAGACAGACCGACCACGAGAGAGTCTCCAGGGAACAGTGGCTTAAAAAAGAATGAGTGACGTGAGCCAAAGCATCCATGCTGGGTAGTTCGTTTTGCTCCCTGTGTTCCCTTACAGACCCCAGTGCCTGTCCTTCCATTTGATAAACCACCATTAACTTTGTCCACTAAATCAAAGCCAGGTCATGGATCTATGTATATTCATATTCCAGCTAATGAAAAAGTGCAGAGACAGAAAATGAAAATCCAAGGCATAAAATTTCATGTAAGCAATGAGATGTGGTATGGGTCACTTTTTATTAGTGAGTAGTTAGTATCTTTAGTCTAGTAGGTATATCTGGTGCAGAAAGCGTTGGTAAATGTGTCTTCACCAGAGAGACTGTGGCCTTAGGAAATGTTATAAGAATTGGAACTTTGTGTAGTCATTGTCCTCAATGGCAGGTGGCTTAGGAAGAAAAATGATATTTTTCTGTGTTAATAATAAAATTGCAATTAATTCAGGTGCAATTATCTTATAATTATTCTCTGATGATCAGAGTGATCTGTTTTGTGTCTCTAGGATAATTGATTTAGCTATAACTATATAACTGACTATACAACACTGACTATAACAACACAAAACAAACCTTAGAAGAACAAATTTGAAACCATAAAGCTGTGATCTTCCTTAGAAAGGGATCTAGTAAAAGAAGTATTTTTTGTGCAACTAGGAATAAGAATAAAGGTTCGGCTTGGTTATTAATTTAGACCGTGACCCTAGGTAACTCTCTTTGCTAAACTGCTCCCCATGTGTTAAAATGAAACTTTGGGTTTAAAGACCTCATTTAACTTTAGGAAGAACTTCACCGTGATAACTGGTCTTTTAGGATCTGTTGATTGGAAAGACACAGAATGAGAAAACACCAAAATTAATTTAGTAGCACTTTTATATCTGTAGTAGCATATGTCTTATTCATTCACTCTGCAGCTGTTAGGTGGCCCAAGCTTTGTGGCCAGAGGATGGAAACAATGGCAACAGATGTTTTCTAAGAGACTTTCATGATGCAAACGTGTTTTGATAGCCTCCTCATAGAAGGCGTAGGTGTGATACACAAGACAGAATGTGTGAGAGCCATGCAGAGGCCTGAGTAATGTTTGGACTGGCTCCCCCGCCACAAGCCTCCCACGGAGGGACAGCCCTGTTATCCAGCCTTGCTGTGAGCTTGTGCATCCAGAATCTGTTGACTCATTCTGTGCAGAGCATGGCGAGGAAGAGCGAGAGAAAGTGATATAGAAACCTCATGTGGTCTCTTGATCTAATTCCTTAATCAAATGTTCATAGCATGGTTAAATTGATACCGTTTCCTCCTATTTATATTTTTCTGAAATTATTTTTCTTAAGCTGAAGAAAGGGTTGATTCATTGTGTTTACTTATATCCTCCTCTCTGGTGTGTCCCGTGTCAGATTTTATACAGATAACAATTTATGCCATTATGAGTTAACTCTTATGGCCATTGTTTTTGCCAAGTCTAATGTGGATCAAATTTTCAGATCCTAATTTTGAAGAGGACAATTATCTCTCTCATCACCTTAGATTCACCTAGCTCATCCTATGTACATTTTAAATTCTTGCTTTTTAAAAATTGATAACAGCTTTACTGAGTCATAATTTATATGCAGAGAACTGAATACCTCTAATGTGTAAATTAGTGAATTTGGAAATACATAAAACATGATAAAACATGAACTACTATCACCCAGTCAAGACACTAAATGAAGCCAGTACTTCCCAAGTTTCCACGTATTTTTGTAGTTGTTATGTGTGCTTGATCACAAAACTTACTATGAGATATATTCATCTTCTTAACAGATTTTGAAGTGCACTATAACATATTGTTATCTATAGCTAGTATGTTGTACAGAAAATCTGTACAGTGTATTCACCTAGCATAATTTGAATTTTATACCCATTAAACAACTCCTAGATTCTCCAAGCATCTAGCCTTTGCAGCTACAATTATACTTGGCTTCTATGAATTTGACTCATATGATAAATGAAATAAATAAATAAATCTCAAATAAATGAAATTAATCAATATTTTTCCATTTGTGGAAATTCCATTTCCATTTCTCTTCTTATCCAGCCTTATTGTGAGCCTGTGGATCTAGAATCTGTTGGCTCATTCTGTGCAGAGCATGAAGAGGAAGAGAAAGAATAAAATTCACCTGTGTTGTCTCAAATGATAGGGTTTTTTTCTTTTTTTGAGACTGAATAATAATTGATGGTATGCATGAATCACATATTCTTTTAAAAAATTGATTTTATTGGTACATTTTGTATATACATGATGTCACTTTCAACATTGTGAGTTTGTACCAGTACATGACACATCTTGATTCTCATTTTTTCCTGTTTTTCTGCCCTCCCCACATCCCCCACATGCCTTGCTTCCTCTTTGTTTACCATCAAATTTTTCTCTCACTTCCTCACTTACCCCTACTCCCCTTTTTCCTTTTCCTTTTGAACATTTTCTTCCTATTTCACGATACCTGTCATACATTTTGGAACTTATTTACAGCTTCAGTTTCTCACACCAGAGAAATGATAGAGTATTTACTCACGAGTCCTATTTATTTCACTTATGAGTATGTCCTCTAGCTACATCTACTTGAGTTTAAGTGACTCATTCTTTATGGCATAGTAATACTCCATTTCATTTTTTAAAAAACCCCACATCTTCTTTATCCAGTCTCCTGTTGATGGACATTAGGGCTGTTTCTAAGATTTAGCTATTACAAACTGAGCTGCTATAAACACAGATGCACATATGTTGCTGTGATATGAATATTTTAATTCCTTCATATGTATACCTAGCAAGGAAATAGCAGTGTCAAATGGGACCTCTAATCTAGTTTTTTTAGGAATGTCCACACTGATCTCCACAGTGGTTGCACCAATCGACATTCCCACCAACAGTGGAGAAGTTGTTCTTTTCTCCTATCAACCCCACCAGCATTTGTTATTGTGAGAGCAGCCATCATTTGTGGAGTGAAATGAAATCTTAGTGTTGTTTTCATCTGCATCTCTTGAATGACCAGTGCTGTTGAATATTTCTTCATATGTTTCTTAGCTGCCTTTACTTCGTCCCCTGAAAAGTTTCAATTGGAATTGCACTGAATCTATTTGGTAGTTATGGGAATACAGCCATTTTGATGATATTGGTTCTTCCTACCCAGGAACAAGAGATGTCTTTCCACTTTGTGATATCCTTTTCAGTCTCCCTTTTAGAGTGCTGTAATTTTTAGTGTAGAAGTCTTTTGCTGAATTTGTTAGATTGTTTCCTAGAAATTTCATTTTTTGTATGTTATTGTGAAAGGAATTGATTCCCCAATTTCTCTCTCAATGAGTCTGTTATTCATGTACAGGAAGGCTGTTGATTTTTGTGTGTTGATCTTGTATCTAGCTATGCTACTGAATCTAATGATTAAGTCTAGCAGTCTTTTGGCTGAGTTTTTGAGATCTTATATATATAATACCATGTCAATAGCAAATATTGACAGTTTAACTTCCTCCATTCCTATCTTTATTCCTTTTATTTCTTTTCTTGTCTAATTGCTGTGGCTAATGTTTCCAACACTATATTGAACAGGAGTAGTTAGTGGACATCCTTGTATTGTTCCTGATTTTATCATGAAAAGTTTCATTTTTTGACCATTTAGTATGATGCTGGCTGTTGGTTTTTCATAAATAGCTTTTATCATGTTGAGATAAGGACCATCTTTTCCAATTTTCTGTAGAGTTTTAATCATGAATGGCTGTTGGATTTTGTTGAATGCTTTTTCTGCATCTATTGAAATGATGATATGATTTTGTCTTAGAGTCTGTTAATATAGTGTATTACATTATTGATTTATGTATGTTAACCATCCTTGCATCAGTCATGTATTCTTTATTCATTTATCTGTTGATGGATACTTGGGTTCTTTTATATCTTGGTTATTGTGAATAATGCTGCAATAAAAGTGAGAGTATAGATATCTCATTAAGATTTTGACTTCATTTCTTTGGGATATATACATGCCAGTGGAATTGCTGGATCATTTGGTATGATCCTTATTTAAGAGCTTAGTTTTGGGGGGCTGGGGAGTTAGCTCAGTGGTTCCGGCGCCTGTCTTGCAAGCGCAAGGGCCCGGGTTCGATTTCCCGGTAACCACATAACAATACTGGGTGTGGAGACCCACACCCAGCAGCAACCAGTACCACATACCACAGTGCCGGGCGTGGTGGCTCACGCCTGTAATCCCAGCACTCGGGAGGCAGAGGCAAGAGGATTGTGATGT